>WAAB01017788.1:55093-80877 GCA_013389865.1 Piaya cayana
CCTCTTCTCCCAAGTGACAGGGGACAGGACAAGAGGGAATGGCCTCATGTTCCACCAGGGGAGATTTAGGCTGGATGTTAGGAAAAATTTTTTCACAGAAAGAGTCATTGGGCACTGGGACAGGCTACCCAGGGAGGTGGTTGATTCACCTTCCCTAGAGTTGTTTAAGGCATGGGTGGACAAGGTGCTAAGGGGTATGGTTTAGTGTTTGATAGGAATGGTTGGACTCGATGATCTGATGGGTCTCTTCCAACCTGATTATTCTGTGATTCTATTCTATGATTTTATAGAATTTGTTTTAGAATGCTGCAATATTGCACATCTTAAAGGTAATAATCTGCCTACAGGAATGATGGGGAGACACTCTTTATCAGGGAATGTAGCGATAGGATCAGAGGTAACAATTTTAAGCTGAGGGAGGGCAGATTTAGATTAGATATTAGGAAGAAATTCTTTACTGTGAGGGTGGTGAGGCACTGCAACAGGTTGCCCAGAGAAGTCATGGATGCCCCATCCCTGGAGGTGTACAAAGCCAGGCAGATGAGGGTTTGAGCAGCCTGATCTGTTTGAAGGTGTTGCTGCTTGTGGCAGGGAGGTTGGAACTGGATGATCTTTAAGATCTCTTCCAACCCAAACCATTCTATCATTCTATGAATATTCTATTTGAGTTGTAGCCTGAAACTCAGAACAGAAAAGTGGAAATCAGCACTTAAGTATCTGAAGTTAACCCTTTGTTTATCTATTTCTGAAATCAGTTCTTTAGTGCAACTTGGCCTGTTCTTTGGACCACGCTGCATGTACCAGAAACAAAATTTTTTTTCAAAATCACTGTTGTTCATAGCAGTGGTCTGTAACTGTTTGCAACCATTCTTCTTTATTTTTTTTTTTTAGCTTTAATTATGTTTAGGAAATACCCATGGTATGTGTTTCAAGCATTTGGAAATAGTAAATTAGCAAAGAATACAGAAATTGGTGAACACCAAACTGAAGTCTGTCTTTGTAACTCCTATTCTGCTGTGCCAAATGTGTACATTTAGATACCATGTCACTGAAAACCATACCAAGAGCTCAGATTTTCCCAGAGTGGACTAAATGATACCCAATTAATGATTATTTAATCATGGAAGCCTAAAGGGGAAGAGACTGTCTGGGTTATTGAGTTCAGTCCTTTTGATTATCTGAGAAGATTGTTTTATAATCTCATTTATTAATTGAATCAACAAGTTACTTCTGCCCTGCAGAAATAAATCCCTGTGTTCCTTGCTTCTAGAAGGGTGCTGAAGATGCTTTATTTTAGTGTCTGTACAGGCAGTCTAAAGCACTACTTACTCTATGTTTAATGCACTGCTGTAAATACAGTTTTTCTTTTTGCTTGCTCTCTTTTCTGAGATTGTTGTTGCTGTAGAAGCAAAAGACATTGGAGCGTGTGACTACTGACAGTAAGTAGTGATGTCCCTTATAATGAGACCTTCAGTATAGATCGTGTCCTTCTTGAACCCATGCTTAGATGAAAGGTCTCAATTAGGGTATAAGTAAGTATATAAATCCACCTGTGAGCGGCTCACCTATGAAGTACTTCACTCTGTTGTTAGTGCATATAGCAAGTTTGAGTTGGGTGTAGTTCCTGAATCAGAATAAAAATTTTGTAGCCAGGACCATGTGAGAACTTCAGCAACTGAAAATGAAGATGTTTACACCATCACTAGCAAATTTGAGGTTAGTCTCTGGCAGAAGGAAGGGGTTTTGTGTGCTGTACAATGTCATGGACTAACTTTTAGGGAAAGAAACCTGGATGGTTCCACAGAAACGGGTAAAACTTTAGTTTGGATAAATCTTGAGAGTCACCATATGTCGCGATCTGTAGGCTATGACTGGTTACTAGAACTCAATCAGGAGTTGCCCTTGACGGGGCTAGACTTAACTGAGATAATTTCTGCGGGTGAAAAAAACCAGACGTAATCTAGAAGTGGAAGAAAAGCGTGCCATCCCGCGGTTCTGCAGAAGCGATGGGCGGTCTCGGGCGGCCTCTGCTGGCTCACTGGCAGGAAATTAAGCAGCAAGAGGAGCTGCATTTCTTGCAAGAAAATTTCATTTGGGCAATAGGAAAAAAGAACCGTATACAGTAAAAGTAAATAACACTGCTTGTGTGAATTTCTTTGTATCTCTCCTCTTTGGTCTCTGCTGTGAGTTTGATCAGACAGCCTCCTTAGTAAATTTTGTTCTAGATTGTGAATAGAACTGAACTGGGACTGTTGGATTTGTTGGGTAGATACAGTATCTGTGCTTCATTCAAGTTGGAGAAACAATTAAGTGTCCTTTCTTGATGACAGTTAAAACGGGAGATGGCTTGTTGAAGGCTGAAGTAAATGTGGATAGATTTGTACTTGGGCAGAGATTGCTGATGATTGCAGACAGACTTCGTACTTTAGCTCCCAGAAAGTGGGAAAAGGGTACTTTCATGCTGCCTGAATTTCAGAGTACCCCCTGGAAGAGTGAACTTGGAACTGTGCATAAGGAAAAATGCCATGTGCAGTTTCATTCGGTGATGTAGATGAATGAAGAGGAACATTGTGTGCATTCCTTGGGGGAGGGAGGAGCGTGTAATGGGAGGTGCTGGTTTTTGTTTGTTTTTAAAGCAAAGCTGCACCAAAAATTATTTGGATTGGTTTGTCAACCCTTGTTTGCCTTTCTTCCAAAATACATAGGTGTGGGAAAACTACCTCAGGAGGCCAGCAAAGATAACATACACCTCAAGCTTACTTGAGCTTTTATTTGAGACATAAAAAGCATTTACTTGAGACATTGCTTTGGGTGTTGAACACCTCTGAAAATCAAAGTCATCTGGGAAACAGAGGCACATTCTTTTGGTCTGCTTAGAGTTATATGATTTATTTCTCAGTTACAACACAAGTAAGAGTATAAACCGGTTCTTTAGAGCTGCCAGCATCACCGTTTTGTCTGGTATACATTCTAGCTTCTTTAACATTAATCCGTCAGAAAAAACCTTGTTCATTCAGTCTCTTTTCTGAAGTAGTGTCCACTTAAGCATTCACTGAGTCTATGTGAAGGGCAACATGTGTATATGTTTTAGGAAGCTGCATATGGCAGTAAGGCTTTCAATATTTCTGAAAGTATCTAAAATGTAAAGATTAAAAATAAATACAGTTGTACCAGGTGGGTATTACCACAGTCTTAAAAGTAGTTTTCATAATCTTGTGTTAAATTTCAGACTGCTTTTAGAAGCGTACAATATGTCTACCACATCAGATGAGCAAATAGATCATGTACTCAACACATTTAATTTTGTTTTATTTGTTACTGATATCTACCAGAAGAGAGACAAGAAGATTGCTTTTTCAATGTATCAGTAGCTGTTATACTCCCTAGCAGCTGGACCTAGCTGAAAAGATTACTTATCTGCAGGCAAATAATCATGCAAGATGTTTTTGTATTTTATAAACAAGGAAACAAAAACCCCAAATCTGACAACACTAAACAATGTTAGCAAGTGCCTCAGTGACGAGAGAAATGTATTCTGTGAAGTACATGTGTGCAGGTTTATCTTATGGGTTCTGTGCCTGGCATTTTCCAGTCGTTCTGTTTGCTGCAGGTAGATTTTACTAAAATGAATTTTCACTTCCCTACTGATCAGACTTTGCTGTTGTCTCAAATATTTACATTTCATTGGTACAGATTAAGTGTACCACTTCAGTAGTGTAGTGCTGCACCTCTGCAAAGACTAATTTGAATCATGTGGTGTCACATTTCCTTAATATCACATCCGATTCTATGCAGTATTCTAATTTACTGTTTTGTTTTGTCTTTGTCTCCTAGGTGTGCTTTTTTAAAAATGTTTTTTTTTATGACCTTGGCTTGGATAACAGTAAAGGACGTAACTAAAAACTCATTTTATTTGTAGTTTAATTGTCTTTTCCTGCACCATTATTAGGCAGTTTTACAATGTCTGCTCTGAGATACTGTCCTTAGAAGCAGAACTTTTAATTTAAAAGCAGATTTGTAATTAAAGATGTTAAAATCCAAGAAGAATCTGGCTAAGTGCCCAACCCTGTTCTTTTTTTGTTGTCTGCCACCTTGTACTTGGAAAGAACATCACTGACTTGTTTATACAGGTATAAAAGGTTGTTACGAGCACATAGTAGGCATGTGATTTTTTTGCCTGAAGTTTTCTATTTAAACCCCTGTTTTCCTTATTGCTTATCTGTATCTTTTAAAGGTTTTATCTTTAGTTTAATAAAAAGTATGACCAAACCCTCTAAAACTTTTAAAAGTTTGTTTGCAAACACAGCTGAAACAAAGCATTTACATAACACTGGATTTTATTTGCAATTCTTTGCCAAGCGAGAACTTCTATTATATTTTTATTTACTTCCTAGAGGCCAAATATCCTGAACTAAAAGCAGTGTACTAAGCATTTTGAAAATAAATGTTGATTCTTCCACATGCAGGTGATTTTCTTTCCAGGAGCTCTGTATAGACTGTGATTGTCAAATATAACAAAGCAGAAAAAGCTGCTATTAATTTTCTACTTTAGTTCATCTAAAAAATGTAGAATTACTGGCTTTTTGCAAACTGCACATTTGTTTCAAAATGTCATAGTTTCTCAGTCATCTTGAAACTAGCAAAATTATTGAGTAGCAACTTTCACTTTCATGTTTACTCGGTTCTTTTTTTTTGCAGTTATTTCTCTGTCTGTTTTTCTAGGTAGACAGACTTGATTAAGTTAAGATGTTGATATTCGAGTAATACAGAACAATGGAAAAACAAGCAGTTTATCAAACACTGTAAATCAGAGGGCAAAAGGCAAACATTTTTTAAAGCTGTTTTTTAAATTTAAATATATGCTCTGTAGGTCAACCTCTTGGTGCTTGAATTCAATGCCTACTTTGGATCTTTGAATCATAGAATCATTCTGGTAGTGTAGGGGTAGCTTAGTGATGAGGTATTTGGAAAGCTGCAGAAAAAGAGGTTCAGGAAGTGAATGATAGATACATAATCAGCTGTCTCTGGGGAGAATAAATTCTTGAGTAACTGGTGGACAGGGTATAAAGTTTAGTTATGTGGGAGGGTTGGAAAGCATTGGTTTAAACCAGTTGCAAATAAACTGGTAAGTGGTACTGATAAATAAGATGGGCTAAAGAGAGAGACCAAGGATGAAAATTGAACCTTCTGTGTATAAATAATGTGACTTTTCTACTCTCTTGCCAGAAAGGCAGCAGTTGGAGAGGCGGGAGTTACTGGAGCTCACTTCTTTACAGCTCTCTTACCTTTCTTGATGGATCTAATAAGGGAACCACAGTTAGCAATTTGTGTGCTAACTACAGTTACCAATTTGGTTGTCTTTGATGACTGTTATGCTATTCCAGAGTCACTGGGACAGGCAGGCAGCAGATTCTCTAGTAAACTGTGGTTTGTTGAAGTCAGATTAAGCGTTACCTGAAATCCGAAAATGAAATAGCTGTAGGCTGTGTTTGAAGTAATGTGAGTAGTAAAGCTACAAGAAATTTTGAATTATTGATGTACAGATGAGAATTTTGTCTCTGTAAGGAGATGAAAAAACTTGTAAGATTATATTTAGGCTGTCATACAGCTGTTTCTGGAGTGGTTTCTTTAACTATGATGAGGTACTTTGTAAATAGACTAGTTATGGTTTTTTGTGTGTGAGAATAGAGAAAAAGTGGGTTTTTTATACATAATTGCCTGTTAGTGAATGTTACGTTTGTTGCCTTTAGAACAGAAACTTCAGATGGTTTATTTCAGATGAATTTTTAAGATTTCTGTGATTAGAAGCACAATAAGGAATTCTATTAATGAAATGAATAAACTCATTCAGGTAATGCAGGTTATGCACATGGAGTCAGATTAGAATAGTTTGACATTAGTAATTTTTGGCTTCCTTGGAATGTTACTGAGAAATTAACTTTTTTCTTTTATATCATCTTTCAAGAATTCTAGTATTAGTAATGAACACGTTTTCTCGCTGTTATCGGGTATATGTAAAGAGTTGGGGTGTAAGAGAGAATTGTGCTGAGAGTGCTGGTGTTGGTAAATTTCAGCATTTGTAAAACATAGATGAAAATATAAAATAAATAGAGAACAGTTATCTGTTTGATTTAATGAAGTTCTTAAGTATTTACAAGATTTCTTGGTCCTGCAGTTGCACAGAAATCTGAGAAATTGTTGACCTCTGCAAATATATTAAAAATTCTACTGTATTTTTCATTTTTGTGTTTTATTTGGCTGAGCAGCTTTCATGCCAATTAACTTGATATACCATTTATTTTGGCTGTTGAAGTCTGTAGTGAAAATGATAAATTGGAGTGTAAGACTTGCCTGCTAGAGAAGTGAGTAGAAATATGGAGGAGGTGTGAAATTCAACGTGCTGTGGTCTGTGAAGAGTGCCCAAATGAAGAAATAGAGTGAAGAAGTAGTGTTAGGAAAGCCCCACTGTTTTCAGCTGACACGAAGCTGCTGTGCTTGTTTCTCAGTTGTGTTGGGGCTTTCTTTAGGTTGAGCTCTAGTTCAAAAGCTATGAATCAGTCCTGAGTATAGCTACTTTCTTGTCAACAGATTGTATTGAACCTGAAATGGGACAGGAGAGGAATGCCCTTTAAAGCATTCTAGCTCTTAGGTTGATGCCTCCCCCTGCCTTTCTGTTGTTGAAAACAGTTTCTACAGAGCATCAAAACCAGCTTTATAGTTAGGTAATGCTTTTTCTGGAAAGAAACCAAAATAAGCTATAATAACAACAGTTTTTAGTGGTGTTCTATTTTGGAAATCAACAATTTTATTTCTTGGAAGAAAGGTGGACCAACCCATGCAAATGGGCTACTATTTAGTATGCACTTAATAATAATGTGGATTTTCTTTATAAGTTGCCTGCTAAAGAGTCTTATCTTAAATGTCATAGCTGCCTTTCTAAAGTTGACTTGTATAAGGATATCCAGTATCATATGTTGTATTAGTGGCTCAGAGTAGCTGCAAACTGAGGGACCTTCAATAGAGGGCTGAATGCTTGCTTCCTTTGCACAACTGGTAAATTCATACAAAGTGATTCTGAAGGTTAGATACTATGACTGATGGGTAAGTACTCCTGGTTTCAAGAAATTGAGATAGTTGTGACCGGTGTAATCAATACCATTTGTTTAAGCATGCGTACACTACAGTGACATTGTAAATGATGGACCTTCTTAGCATTCAGTTGCTCAAGGATTATGAGGAGTTATTTCCTGTAGGGGTTGGGGAATGGTGTTCCCTGCCCGGACGATGGGCTGGTGCTCTGGAGAGGAGACTGGCTGAGTCAAGGTGGGTGGGTACAGAGACTAAGAATTTCCTTCCAGGAGTGGAAGACAGAGAGGCTAAAAAAGCTGCAGACATCCAGGGACAGCACAGGTTAGTGATTTGGGCTAAATTATGGATAAAGGAATTTTTGTTACGATGTGTCTGAGGAAGGCCGGTTGAAGAGGAAGCCTTGAAAAGCTGCATACTGCAACTACTATCTCTCTTTCAGTCTTAGGTGTGGCTTAACAGCTGTTCTGAGGCAATAAGGAAACCTGGTGATTTCTTATTCTCTCCTTCTCCAACCCTTACCACTCCTTTTATAAGGGTGTGTACACACATATGTGGTTTTCTTATATTCTGCAGGCAGTGGAAGAGAACTGCATACAACTATATGAAAGAACGCAGCTTAGGTATGTTGAGATCTTGACCAGATACCTGGTTTTGTATGACTTGGCTCCACTCAGTGTCTGATAATTAACATTTATTGTAAGCAGCAGACTAGGATTTAGAAAATAGATGTGAGCTAGGATCACTCTGGAAAGAAATACTGATTTATTGGTTTCAAAAGTGATTAAAAACTTTGTTGCAGTTAGAAACAAAAGGTCTGTTGGACTGTTGCACCTAGAAGGACGTAGCTTAGAGGCTCTCGATTGTCTTCTCCTTAAGAATCTTAGCTGGAAATGCTGCATGAGCAAAATGATCAAAAATATCTCAAATCCTACTGATTTTCCATGTTGTCATGCTGGGCTGGTAAGCTTTTTTGCCATCCTGTGTGGTTTTCTGAGTTGCTCTGCAGTGTGTCTAACAGGACTTTGTCCTGAGGAACCTGCTCATATGTTCAGTGTCAGTGATGTGCGCATTTCCATGACCATTGCCTAAAATGTTTTGTCATCTGGGGGGTCCAGAGGGCTACAAAAGTCTGGGACGCAAGTAAGCGCATAGTGGGTGCATTTGACTCTTCACAGGAATATTTGCATCTCTGCTACATACAAACCAAGTTTGGAGCAAAAGCTCAATGATACCTTTCAAAACAAGGATTTAATTTTTTTTTTTCCTAGGTTAGCATCTTGTGCACAGAAGAAATTACATGATGATTTCACTAACAATTAAATGATAATTTTATTTTAAAAGACCTTGTTATAACAAGTATTTAAGAAATTTTCTTGTAACTTCAGTGGAAGATTTGGGAAAAGTCTTAGTATAAACCAAACAGGAATGGTTTCTGTCTGAAAAGATAAGGTTTCAGATATGCAAATCATTAAAATGTCTTGTTATTTTCTAGGATTGCCTGAGTATTCCAACTGAAACTTTGGCCTTGATTGAGGGTTTATAATAGATTGTGAAAGTGTTGTTGTTTGGCTTGCTTTTTTGTTTGTAACTATTGTAAAAAGGCAAAAATATCGGCAGAATAACTTCCCTTTTGACTAAAATGCGTTTGTCAGTTTTTTTTTTTTAATTCCTTTTGGAAGTAACGCTTTCCAAGTTGCCCATTCACTTATCTGTTCTGCGTGCCAGTGCTGAGAGAGCCACTGCCAGCTAATGAGCACCCATTAGTGAAATGTGACCATGCTCTGGGTTGTCCCAGCTTGAGTGGCAGCTGAAATATGGTATTCTTGTGCTTAGAAACAATTGTTTCCTACTTGAACTGTGTTTTGGAAAAAAAAAAGAGTAACACCTTTCAGAGCAGACTGTTTGCACAGGAGCAGGAGGAAGGAAACAACCTGTTAGTGACTATCCTCATGAATAATCGGGCAGGCTGCCAAGGAGCCTGAATTGCTGTCACTCTGGAAAACGCAACCAAGAGAGATCTCTGTAAAGGAATGTTCTCTTAACTCTGCTGTACTGTAGATGCAAAGATGTGAGACCCCCAGCCCCTAGCTGTGCATGAAGATTTCAGTGCCTGTTGAGGTTTGGCTTCAGCTGAAAGGCGTTCATAGTGGGTTTTTATTATTATTTGCTTGCAAATGAACAGACCGCTGTGTTTATGTCATTTGGGCAGACTAAAGAGTTAAAAAGCAGCAAAAAAGAAACCTACAAAAATAAAATGTATGTGAAAGATGCTGCTTGCAAATAAGCAAATTGAATCTGTCACAGTCACGTTTCTGTGAACAGAAATATGTATAGTGTGCTAGTTTTGCCCCATGGGAAAACAAATGTGCTGAGTAGTTGCTGATTTGAGCTGTCTGTCGATTGTTCCTGTTAGTTTAGTGGTGAACCAATGAGAATTAGTTGTCTGCAGGGGTGAGAGTGAGGCAGTCCTGCAAGTTACTGCCTGCTGATGGAGATGTTGAAGTGCACAAAGACTTTCCCAACAACGTTGTTTTTTCACACATTCTTTAATAGAAGATTTCAGATAGCACGAAGATTCCCCTTTGGGCATCTGATGAAGTGAAAGTGCTTTGTTCCCTGAAAAGCTTTCCCCGGGAATTTGACTATGCCGAGATTTACAGGAGGGACCAAATGTCCTCACTACTTATTTTAACACCACATAGAGAAACTAAGTTTGAGCATTCATTCAAACTCTGAACATTTAGGTTAGTTTATTACAGGCATTTCTATCTCATGTTTGTTTCAAAATAAGACCGAGTAATACATTCTTGATTCAAAATTGAAGTTGAAAGAACCGAGGGCAGGCTCCTCAAGGTTCTGCTGTGCCACAAGAGGGCATTTTTGGTGCAACTATTAAGCAATGAATGTGCATTTAAATGGCTTATTTTGGTTCAGTTTTTCTCAAAAAGTAGAATTGAAATGATGCGTGTTTTCTCCAAGCTTGTTGGTTTTCTGACTAAGAAAGAACAGTTTGAGATCTTTGTTTTCCTAGTTAATGTGGAATTGTTGAATGATTTTTGTAAGTATGGAAAGCCTGCACATTTAAACTAGAATTGTGTTAGATTAATAATTTTTTGATTATTATTTAAATGATCTGCCTAGTATTGATTGCAAAGGATTAAGTTGAACACTGAAGAACATATGATGCTAGAACTATTTTCCTTCTAGAGCTGGTAAGTTAAAACAACCTAGTTCAGTGTGGAAGATTGTGATCATAGACCAGTGTATCCCTTTGTTCTGTGTATATGGAATACAAGACTAATAAAACTAGAGGAAATTACTATAAATACAACAACATAAACTACTTTAAATAATACAAGTTATTGTCATGCTGACATTTTATAGAGTTAGCATTTTATCAATGAAGATCAGTAAAGGGGAGAAAAAATTGCGAACAGCAAGTTTGACTTGCAGTTTAATTCAGAGATGCCCACCCTGTGTAGTGGGATCAGCCACAGTTTCTTCACTGAGCCCTAGAAGACCCGTGCCTGTTGCTTGTTTCTTGTGCATGAGGATGTCTGCATGTGATTGCCTCATTAAGTGCCCAGGATGTGCATGCGCTTGTTCCCAGTGAGTGTGTCTGCTTTGTAGCACAGAGGTGTCCTCCAGCGTGTGCTCTTCTCAGGTGAGAGGATGCATTTGTGCACTTTAGTTGTTTATTTGATTCCCAAACCTGTCATGTGATAAGGGGGCTCCTTACTTGTAAGGGAGAATTGCCGGAGCAGAGTGCCAGAAGAGTTTATTCAGCTTGAAATGCATCTGTGTTTGAGCATTCCTCTGGAGATATGGCTGCAAGGAACAGCATATAATCCAGATGAATTGTTCAGGCATGTTTGGTTTGTTATGCCAACTCAACTAATCTTTGGGGGCTTTCCGATCTCACTGAATAAAAATTGTAATTGTAAAATTTCATTTGTTTGTTTTGTAAAATGTGGCAATATATGGCTTGTGAACCATTGTTTATGTTCTCAGGTTGTTGGGTCAAATTTGGGATGAAGACATTAGTATATATGAGAAAAACAACATTGAGAATTAGTAAAGTTGACACAAAAATTCTGTCTACAGCAAAATTTGGCTGGATTGTTTTAATGTAATTTTTACTCCACCAAATTCACATTCAGAAAACAAACAACTTATTTCTTTAATAACTTGCCCCTGCATTATTAGCTTCAAAGGTAATATCAGGCCTCTTTCTATAAAAACGTAAGTTATGGAAATACCTTTAGCTTTACTTCAGTTGCTTGGCATTTTTTTGTTGTTGTGTCACCATTCTAAAATACTCCAATTCATAAAACTGTTTTTGTCATTTTGTTCTTGCAGAATCTCTACATAATTATTCAAAGGATAGTTGAAGCCCTCTGAATTTTTCATGTTGAGGCGTATAGTGGCACCAATAACTTTTGTACATCAGTTAAATAATGTGGATGCTCGTATTATAATAATGTTCAGTCAGATTTGGCATGATTTGTTATGAAAAATGTCACTTCTTCCACTGATGTAGTTTTATGTTGGGAATTTTTTATTGCATTGTATATATTTCCTGAGACTTAATGTGCTTTAACCTATGATATGCCATTTTTTGTGGCTTACTTACCAATAATCAGATCACTTAATTGCTTAGTTAGTTTTTTTCCTTTAAAATAAAATCTACTTTATTGGCTTTTTTTTAAAAAAAAGCTATCATAATGCATGTGTTCTGAAATAAGAACTAACAAATTGAGTACATAGTGAAAGAAAAGATAACCTTAATAGGTAGTTAGAGAGGGAGAGAGGTAGAGAGAGAGGGAGAAAGAGATATTTTAACTGGATTCTGCAGTGCCCCTGTGTCTTACAACAACTTTGTTTTGAGGATGTTACAGAAGTTTAAACATTTTGCAGTCAGAAAGTGCATGTACTGGTAACTCCTATTGTTTACCCTCAAATAACAGTGTTTTTTCATTAGAAAGAGTTTATTAACACAAGGATGGCAATTGAAAATATGTAACATATTTCTATTTCTTTAGCTTGTCTTTGCATAGAAATGCAAAACATAACTTGTTCCAAACTAAAGCTGTATTCTTGTCACAGTTTTAGGAGTGACAATCAAAAATGTAGGGAACTGCCAGAGATTAGGGTTTATACGTCCTTTTAGAGAGATTTTGTTGAATAAAAATTAATAAAAGCTGAGTATTTTCAGTCTTTGGCTAGCCCTTCTTGTATTCTTAAAGCATATTTGTATAAGAAGTATTGTCATAATTGGCACTAAGTAATTATTATTTTGAAAGTCTTAATTAAGGCTTGGCTTACTCATGGAATCTTTGTTGTTTTCCTCTATAAATTCTGCTATGAATTGATGTTAAACTGCAGAGAAAGCTGGTAGAAGTCCAAAGATATACACCTCTGCAACAGATGTACTTGCCTGCAGATACATACATGACTTGGAGCTCGTGCTGCCAATAAAATACCTTTCAAATCCTGTTCTAAATCTAGAATCTGTGAAGTGTAGCAAGTTTTGCTAGCTGTATTTAAAAACAAACATACCCTCCCTCTTCCCACACATGCACGTGTAGAAATGACAGAACTTAACATTGCATCAGCATAGAACTACAGAACTTGTATCCATACATGTGATGAAAAAGCACACTGGATTTATGGAAAATAAGACACTAAATGTCTTGTCAGAACTCGTATTTTGGTTGATAAGTTTTTACAAAAATGCTGCTAATAGTAAATATTTCCAATGGACACCAGTCCAACAAATGAAGCAGTAGAATCTAGGGAAATTCCATTAAAACATCGTTGTTACTTCAAATTCGTAAAGCTCGTGGATAGTACAATGAAGAGCTTGTTGTAGTGTGAACTTATTTGCAGTCAGCCTTGATCAGACAAGGATTGCTTTTTGTTGGCATGTGTAATACAAATAACACTTTTCAAGTAATGTTTAATTTCTGATGCCTTCAGAATGACTTTGGAAAACATTATCTTCAGCTAGGATGATTGATTGTTGAATAGATTGCACTTTATCTGCTGGATATTTTTCACAATAGTTTTCTGGCTTAACACTAAATTCTTTAGAAAAACACTTGTTTGAAACATTTTAGATCATATATGCTTTTAATGTATTTGAATTATTAGAATAGTAAATTATGTTTTATGTGCTGCTCAAGAAATTTTTAGTACTTGCAATTCATAATGGGAGGGGGAAAGAATTAGTGGAGGCATGAGTACAGAATGTGACTGTCCTGAAACATATAACATTTGGGCACAAGCTTTTACAACAAATTGTTAGGCAGTTACTCAGCTGTGTGATGGTCTATAAATGAGTAAATGTTGGTCCCCAGTTTACTTCTGTGATTACTCTATTACTTGGTGTGGGAAAAATACAGTAGTGATCAAAACAAACAATATAGCTTTACAGGATATAACTAGAGCATGTCTGCTTTGTGGTTTAAAGCCGGAGCCAAATTCTGGGAATGTTAATTTGGTCATGATGCACATGTTCTTACTTGCAGTGTGTTTGAATACGTCATGTGCTGCCATTCTACTGCAGACAAAACTGTTTGGTGTGGAGAGTACAGTACCTCACTATAGATACCGTGTTTTGTAAAATCGTCTGTATATGACATTTCACGGTCTTGAAAATGAGAAGGGGAGGTAGAACAGTTTTATTTAAGCTGCCCACAATATCCATTTGACTAGAACTGAATCTCTTTGTGTGTATTCCTTAAATATATGAATAGCTTGCAATTTCTGCACTTAAACTAATAGAACAGAACCAGAACAATTAATACCAGCGTATTTTCAAGGCTTTGTTTGTTTATGAAGTCCCTCCTACAATTATTTAATAGTTGAATAGCGAAGCTGTTAAAAGCAGTTAAAGTTGGTTTTCCTATAGTTTAGCACATCTATTTTTTTTCTCCTACATTATCTCCACATTATTATATTTAGCACGAAATAAGGTGTCTGTGCTGTCTGTACGCTGGCTGTATGCACTGTTGTAGATGGAAGCAATTGTGTTTACTGGCCTAATTTCCCACATGTTATTATGGGTGGAGTAATCTTGAAATATAAGAGATGGTGTCTGGATTGGTTAATGAATATAACGTAATTTAGTAATGTTTCAGTTGGTGACTTTGAGGCCACCTTTTTAGAAAATAAAGTTTCTTTAGCAGCTAATGTTCAAAGTTGTCATCCGTTTTGCTAAGGCCTTTTGTTTTTAAGGTAAATAATGAAATGAGGTGATAGATTGTGTATCCACAGTTTTGAGTATTACTAGAGTTAGGCTTCTGTCAGCACTTAAAAAGCTCAAATTTATGTAGCAGAGGTAGCAGGAGTAAAAAATAGTTATTGCTGTTTATTTCTGGACATTATAATGACCATATGTGTTTCTTATATAATTAGATCCTCATCTAAAACTTTGTAGAAAGACAGCATGTTGATTTTTTATAAGTGCATTTAATTTTATATAGAAGACTTGGGTAAACCATCTTGCCTTGTTTTAGATTTGTAATTGTTACAGAAGCTGAGATTTTGTATGACCGTGAATTGAATTGCATCATGTGAACATAATTAACTCTAATTATGTGTGCCTCATAAGTTCCATTCAATTATCTGAATTGTAATCAGCTGAAAAAGTTGTGGGGATACTGTATTTAGCAGCCACGCAGAAGAAATGTAGGAATGTGTAAACAGAGGTCTGATTTGTGTTGGGAAGTGCTAGACCTCAGTGGCCAGCATTGAGTAGTCCTCCAGGATAAGAAAGCTGAGAATCTAGGAAAGGAGGAAAAGGTATCAATAAGTCAGAACAGTATTGACTGAGACTACGCGTAGAAGGAAGCATACAAGAAAATATGATGTTAAGGAGTAGGATGTTTTATAGCATTTCTTCCTTTTAATTCTGTAGCTATGGATATCACTGGTGCTATCCTAAAATGGTTGCTGAAGTGCTCATCTCTAACTAAAAGAAAAGTTGGCAGTTTAAGAACGTTGTGTCTTGCTTTAGACCAAGGTACTGAATTTCAAACTACAGTTTTGAGATCCTACCACTCTTCCCTCCAGTTCTTCTTGCATATGATGTTTTGCTGGAATGTATGTCATCCGTTATGATGGGTTTTCTACCAAATTACCCATAAATAGTGTGTATTAGCAAATACATGTAAATGAAGGAGGCAAAAAATGTGTGGGAAGTAGAGGGGAAACTTTGAAGAACCAAATGTTTACTTGCACAGTAACAAATTAGCATACTTAGATGATCCGCTGAATGATAATTAAAGGTTTTATTCTGTCCTCTTTAAATCTCATGCCTTCTAGAAAGTATTTCTGTTCTCTCAGGTAAACTCGCAGTATCTGTCTCTGTCTTTTGCTTTTATATGAGCTTTGAACAATAGCCTTTCACGTAAGCCGAGTGCGCTGGTGCTTATGAGAGGTATTTGTAAGTGAAATTTTAATACATGGAAAATGAGGAATGCCAAATAATGGGAAACACAAGCTGCGTGTCTTGAGAATTCATATAGCTTCATGCTCACAAAACCTGGGCTTGTTACGGATTTATTACTGTATGTTGTTACATTCTTGACAGGCATTTCTCCTGCAGTTTAAGTTTTCCTTACGCATGTGAAGCAATATGTTAAAACTGGGAAAGCTTGGCTGTCAGAATTCTGCATTTTAAAACAGGCTGTTTTTATAAAGGAAATATTATATCTGTCTACACAGAAAATACCATCCTCTAACACAGCCAAACATTTTGATAAAGACAAGCTTTCAGACTGTATGGAAATTGTAGCAGAGCCTCTGTTTGCCAGTATAGTTCTGGATTTTTAGAGAGGCTCACATTAAGTGGATTGGGGACAGACAAATGTTTGAGTCACTGTCTTAAAAACAATATATTGCTATTTCTAACTAAGCTTAGGGCAGCTTTTGTTACTTCTGTTAATGCTTGTTCATGCTATATGTATGCATCTCCCTGTTGGAGAAATAAACTGGGAGGTATATAGAGTAAGATTAATTTATCAAGAAAACTATTTGTTATTCTTGACTTTGTTGGGGTTTTTTTTTTCCCTCTCTCACTACCTTCAGTTTCCTCTTCTCTCTCACTGTCAGTTTTTTTGATCAATAATATTTTAGAAGTTGTCATTGCAAACCAGTTATGTTCAGTTATCTTTTCCTTCAGTGTTTTGAGGAAATTATATGGTTTTTGTAACTCAGAAGTTTGAACCAACTCTGTGAAATATTCTAGGTGACTATTTTACAGATAAAAATCAAACAAATTATAATTCAGTGTGTTCTCCCCATGTGTTGTTGGAAGTTACTCAACCTGCCTTGCTTTTTTAAATCCCTTCCAAATTGTAGTTCTACTATACATCACGACTGTATTCCTGCTGCTCTAGCACAAACTATGGCCCTGCCTCAGAAAATGGATAAGTGTTTCTTGGCTAGACTTTCTTGTGATATCAACTTAACCATTTAAATGAGTTTTCAGGTTTGGCATAGATTAGTTCTACTGGTGTCCATTTTCTTTTGTTCAGGGATGTTCCTACCATAATCTGATCCTGAAGAATCTTAAGAGTTATTCTCTTCAGTATCTCTGTATTCCACTTTCTATAAATGTCTTCCCCAGCACAATTTTGTTTGTGAAATAGGCTGCCGTAGCACTTAATGAACAGCTTTTTAAAAAAAATATATAAATATATATATATGGGGGGGGTATACATTCTTGTATGCAGTGTTTATGAAAAAATAAATTCCATTGAATGTTGTGTAGTTGTATGTGTATCAGAGTAATTAGTGTGTGATTTGGTAGTATTCACCAGTATGCTGATCTTGGCTGAAGAACAATAGTTATTGATTTAATAAATTACTTTGGTAATCAATATTTTAGCTTATATATCTTTTAAGTACAATCCAAGAATAAACAGTCTTGGCAGAATACTTATATATATATAAATACAGAATATGTATATAAATACAACTATACATGTATACATGTGTATAAGGCTAGATAATACAGGTATCTTTAAAAAATGTGAATTGATAAGATAAATCCCACATTGGGTTTTTTGACCTATCTGTTTCCAAGGTTTACACATAGAGACGTATTGTTACACTAGAGTTCATAAATACAGCTATCTCAAATAATTTAAATGCTTTTAAATTATACTGCAGTTTGTTTAACATAAAGAGGCACCACATTCATGAAGAATTGAATAAGTTCAATTTTAACCATGCTTATTAGTTGTTGAATGTTGCTTTTGTATAGTATAGTTTTGGTTCTGCCTCTTAGCATCTTTCGTTCCTTTTGCAATTTTGTTCACTAAGGTTGCTAGGACTGCTCTATAGTTCTGTCATGGGTAGTTTCAAGGGGTATCTTTACCAAGAATACTGAAAATATGTTCTTAGTTTTATGGTTTTCCTTGCTTCAGAAGGGGGATGGAAGTTGGGCTAAGGGTGTTTAGAAGCTGTGTCCCCTGATAGGACCAAAACGATAAGCGTGTAAAAACACCTCTCTTCTGAAAGTTGAGCTGTCCACCAAACCACCTTTGGTTTGCAGGGACTCAGTTATTTTGTGGTTGCCCAGTTAGCAAGCTTAGCCAAATCCATGATGTGATATGCTCACCCATGGCTTTTCTTTGTTACTTTCATACTTGTCATGTATATGTTATGGTCTTGAAGCCATTAGCTAGAAATCATACACAGATTTACATTTTGTCTAGCTGTAAATACCTGTTACCTAGATGACATCTGAGAAAGTCACTTTCAGGTTCATTTAGGTAGCACAAGAAAGACAGTACTAGGGCAGCTTCATCTGTCTTAAAGTTGACATCTAAAACGGATCAGATTAATTGTTCCCCCCAATTCCCTTTCTCTCCACGGTGTGATGCAGTGGACTGCAATGCAGTGACCAGCTCAGCTATTGACATTTAGAGATATAAAAAGCAAATCCCACACCACGTTTTGTGGAAGCTTGCTTTGCAGCTGCTTTCTACCAGCTTACTATGGTATGTCTTTTGCCACAGGACTAGAAAAAGTCACTTACCAATGTAGCTGTTCTGGGTAAAAAATGTTTCTTAAATGCTTTCAGTAAATATCCTAAAATACCTACTTATTATTTTCTGGGCTTGTTGATTTGTGTCCAGAGAGAACTTGGTTTTAGGCAGTGTTTTCAGCTTTCGATTAGTCGGGGACTGGTGGAGTGACAAATGTTTATAGAAGAGAACAGTAGTATTGTCTTTTTTAAATCCATGTTGTTATTTCAAGGTGGATAGTTGCTTCTGTGTTGTATTGTTTCCTGGGGTTTTCTTATTATTTGAGACACACACTAGGATTAATCAAAGTTTTGATTCTAAGCAGAGTCTGAACACAGATTCAGATCTCTCACAGGTTTTCAGTGTTCCTTTTGGCTCTAAAATGTATTCTACCTGTGTACAATTAAGGTGTTCAACAAAGTCCCTAATTTTGCTTCTCATTTGTGGCAATAGCTGTTGTGAGTTTTCAAATTCCAAACAGCTAACAAAATACTGTCAGCATGGGTGTCTAAGTTAAAGAAGACAAAGAACCAGAGTGATTAAAACCAGAAAATCCATGAATAAAGCATTAAGTACCTATTTTGAAAATTAGGTTATTAAAAGGCTCCTCATCTTTTTTTCCTTCACTTCAGTAGGTGTCTGTTAACCTTTTCAGGTTATAAAATGTGTGTGTGTTTAAGAACGAACACTGTTGAAAACAGTTGACCTTTGGTAGTTTTGTGCTTTTGTCTTCTGTTGGGTACCACTTTGCAAGTCCACTCCCCTCATCCTATCCTGGGCATATGCATTGTGTATTTTGAGAAGTTTTAAATGCTGCCCTGCAAATTTCTTGTTCCGTCTTAAAACTTGGCAGGCATTTGTTTCTTAGGTTACTGTTTTTATTAGACTGTTAGTAGGTGCTTGGTTGAAGCAGTTGTTGCCACCAGACAGTGGGTTGCTTATATCCAGTGTGTGGGAGCGGAGGAGTCAAAGGAATTAACATGTGCCTGTTTTTGAGCATTTCTGTAGAAACAACGGACAAGAAAATAAATTATGTGTTTTCACTGCTCTAAGTCATTAAAGGTCTAATCTGAAGCTTGCTGATTTTGGTGAGTTTTGGACTGCTGCATGGCTGAGTTAAGAGGCCAATTAATTCATCTTCTTCACTTTCACTAGAAGAAAAACATGTGAAGTCCCATCCTAATTGCTGTGGATGAGAGCATAAATTTACTAGCTAGTAAGTTTCATGAGGGGCTTAAATTAATCTAAAATGATTTGTCCATGAAAGACATACTAACCTTTCCATGCTGTCTTTCCTTTGGAGCCCTTTTCTGACCAGTCCTGAACACTAGTTTAGCAGCCGGATGCTCCAGCTCACTACTTCAATCTAGTTGAAAACCATATCTTATGAGAGATTGATTTCAGCTAAGTAACGTGCCCTTCACTTTGCTTCATGGCAGCATGAGCACAAGTGCTCTTGCAGAGGAGGCATTGTTAAGGCAGGAGATGGGACTGTTCCTTCCAGTAGCAGTGAGATTAAGCTCTTCAGAAAACCATACATTCAGTGGAACTGCTTGGCAGATGAGAATTAAGTAGAGCACATCTTAGACGTTTAGACGTCCCAAGAGACTAGACATTCCTTGTGATTTTGCAGTTGTCCTTAAAGAGTTTAGTTTATACACTTCCCATCTGAAGTAGTTTATCTCGTTTTACTTTTTTTTAACATCATTTTAAAAAATACCTCTTATCTAACCTTAGATTACACCTGTCACATCACTGAGCAGAACTAAAATAGCTCCATTGAAATAAAACAAAATGTATAGTTAAATACTTTTACCAGTGAAAGCTTACCTTGGATTTCATGTGAAATTTGAAATGAAGTTGCCATGTTAAAAATCCGTTTACAGAGATAGGAAAAATTAACAATGTGCTAAATGACATCTGTGTTTAACGTTTATTGGAATAGCATTGAGCTTTTGTTTAAAAAAAAAAAAGGGGACTTCACAAATGCTTATAAATGGCTAATGTCTTCTGGAGTTTTGAATATGGATGTGCATGGTTTTAGCAGAGTTCTGGCTTTAAAGTACTTTTTCTGGAATCCGAGTATTGCGTAAGGACGTCCAGACACCCAGGCTAGATCACTGGTGTATTTTGATACTTATTTATGGTACACAGACTTTCTGGTAGAAAAGTGATAGTACTTGGCACTGGGCTTTTGCTCCCCTTTATCATTGGGAAACTGAGTAACTTCCCTTGTCAAGAACTTTGCAAAATACCAAGCCATTGTTTTGGTGCATGGAGAGTTACTTCTGTATAACTTGGATATTTTTGTCCTTTTTTTCCAAGCAGGGAATACAAAGGAACATTCAAATCTACAGCTGTGGTGGGAGGATGTGGTTTCTGCAGGGACACCACGTACATTCCATCTCATGGAATGCACTTAGTGTGACATTTAACAAAATGTGTTGATTAACAGCTTAATGAAATCCAACTTAATTGTAAAGATGTGTGCAATGGGACCCCTTCCTGCAAGAAGGCATGCCTATCCTACAGTTCAACAGAAGACATTTATTCTGAGGTAGGGAATAGAGTTGTGCTACTGGAGAGTGTTCTTGAAGTATTTGTGGCTTAAACCGAGTTACAGGAGGCAATCTTCTATGTATCCCACAAAGCAGAAGCATTACCTGACCATATATAGTTCCTGGTGAGCAAATTGAAATTATTCATTTGAATAAGTGACATGAATTGTTTATTGTTCTGAATTGTTTATTGTTCTTCAAATGTTCCTGTAGTCATGTTGAAAACTGCAGCTAATCTGTAGTCTTCTGCTGTCTGCTTTTTGTGTAAATATGGAGCTATTTGCAAAGGTCTAGGAAGGAAGCCGGTTATTCGGTTTATTGATCTTTGTGCTATTGACTAGCTGCAAAATGGTTTCTATAGATGGCAAAACAAACTCATATTTCTAACTTGAGGTGGTAAATTTGGATGTTGTCCTATTTCTTAATGGGATCCATCAAAGAACATAGGAATTGTGAGTTGTTTTTTGGTGTTTTTTTTGAGATTTTTGTTTTATTTTTGTTTGTTTGTTTTAAATAACAAACCGTACCAAAGTACTTGTTAAACTGAGAGTTGTATTTGATGAAGTGTCTATTTTTGTGTTTCGAGGAGGGAGAAGGTTGGTCGTAACAGTAACTTTACCTCTCTAGGAAGAATCTTTATATCAGTAGAATGTAGTGGTGATTATGGTGTGTAACTAGTGAGAGATAATTACAGGTTTAAGCTCCAGTGTACCAGTTACGAGGATTTCTAGATAATAGAATATTGTCTAATAGAAAAGTAAAAAAAAAAATATTAGTGACAGATTTCCTAAAGGTCTGTCCTGTACTCTGTGTTTGTTCCTCACTGGAAATATCAGGTTGTAATTAATAGAACATGACAGTTATTTTAGGAGTCTCTAGATAAGGGACTAGAATTTTCAGCATTACAAAACCAGGCTAGAAATAATTTAATAAATAACAAAACCAAATGAGATAATCAAGATAATCTCTCTTCAGAAATTACAGTCAGGAAGAGTATGAAAATTGATGTTTAGAATTATATTTTAAAGGATACAGGTTAAATTAAGAAAATTTATTGATGATTCTGTAGAATACAATGGTGTATGTTCATAACTCGTGTTCAAGAGTATTCCTGGGACAGTGAGAACAACAGCAATATTGTAATAAAATATAATTAAAAAAGTTCTTATCCAAGCCTGTCTTAGAGGAACGTCATATATTTTAAAAATAGAAATAAGTTACAAATCTTCAAAGAGATCAATGTTTATACCTCTCAGTTAGGCAATGAGTATCCATCGTGTAGTTCTCCTTTTGCATTTCTGTCTTGCTAAAGCTTCGTCTTTATTCTGAATGTGAACACTCTTGAAAGTAATGGAAGCATGCTTATCTTCAGGAGAGTGCAGCCAAAGTGCCAGAGGGGCTCTGTGGGTGAGGAGGGTTGTTCTGGAAGTAAAAGAAACTGAGCCTTATTGAAACTCATTTCTGTTAGACCTGTTTCCAGGTGATAGGGACAAGGAGCTTCTAGACAGCGAAGTATATTGAGGATTCTGTGATTGTTTTTTGTCAACCTTTGCTTTTCTGCAAGGACATACCAGTCCTTATCAGTGAACCAGCTTATTTTGATATGCTAGTTAGTGTTTTTGGGAAAAGGGCTGTCTGTTCCTTTCTGCAGATTTCCTGGTTATTGCTTGTCCTAGAAAACTTCAAGATGTGTGAGATTCTATCCTTTTTGTCTGCTTTCTGCATCACCCTGTTGTAATTTAGTGGAGCGGTCAAGATCTAGAAAGAAAATTGTGTAAGTAAATTCTGTTCAATGGCTTCACCAGGACCCACAGGTCCATCTGTAGAAAGCTGTTTTCCAGCTAGTTGGCCTCCAAATTGTGCTGCTGTGTGGGTTTGTTCAGTCCCAGGTGCATGAGCCGACATCTGTCTTTGTTGAATGCCATGACGCTTCTGTCAGCATATTTCTTTAGTCTGTCAAGAGCCCTCCAAATGGCAGCTCTGCCCTCTAGTCAAGTGTTGTTTAAAACTGTCTTTTGTAGTAAATTTAGAAGGTCAGCTTTTGCACTCATTTCTTTTTTAGTAGTCAGTTGTGAAGTATATTTATAAGGAAGTATGGTAAATCTGAAGCCTTAAAAGAAATTTTTGAATCTTACTGCACTGGGGCACAAAGTGCTCATCTATTCTGTCTCAGTTTGCTTATGTAATATAGTACAAGCATTAAACTATAAATTTGACAGACACAGAAGATGAATTCTTGTTGTAAAGGTTTTTTTCTGTGTATGTGTTGAAAGAATGATAGAGAGCTCTGTAAGAGAGATGTTTGTTGAAATGTTCATGGTTTTTTGTGCTTTTCTGTGTATGAGCTAAAATATTAGTAAGTATATTTTTTTGGGTTTTGTTTGTTTTTCCCAATCAAATCACTGTTACTGAAGATCTCTGTTCTGTCAGTGATGCTATAGCAAGACTTCAAGCTGTGATTGTCCTTCTGTTTTTCTTCAAGACTTTACTGAGCTTGTCTCAACTGGTTAGTTTTACACATGTCTGTTTTAATCTTCATTGTGAAAGACTACAACAGCTTTGCAAGAAGGTCACCAGATAGCCTTTCCTTTTTCATACTAGTTACTTGAAACTTTCTGAAAGACAACAACTGGATCAGGTATTTTAATTATCTGTTTATAAGCTATACAGAAGTTGAATTGAAGTTTTTGCACCACTAGTGTCTACTATTTAGAGGGCTTGGTTATTTTTATGAGGATACGTAGTAAATAAGAGAAATGGAAGCATGAGATAGGTGATAGATTTGAGATCACTTGATGATCTCAAAGGACTTTTCCAACCTAGGGATCCTATTATTTGGTTTATTAGACTTTGATAAGAGTTCCTGCACAGTAAGGCATCTTATCATAAATGCAAGTATCTGCTCTCAGTTAAGCCTTTAAGATGTCATTTATCAGAGGACCATTAACCTTGACTTTATTCATAAGCATTCTGTACTAGATTCTCCTCTTAAGGAAGTCTGTTGCCTCACTTGTGCCTGGGTTAAGGACATCAATAGGAAACTCCCTAGCTTGGTACAGCCTTCAGGCTATTACGCATTACTGCTTTTCCAAATGGATAGCAGTGAAGCTGCAATGCGTAGTC
Organism: Piaya cayana; assembly: GCA_013389865.1. Classification (NCBI taxonomy): domain Eukaryota; kingdom Metazoa; phylum Chordata; class Aves; order Cuculiformes; family Coccyzidae; genus Piaya; species Piaya cayana. Next base: position 78,903 of record WAAB01017788.1, read on the forward strand.
AAAAGGTGACCAAAAGAGACTTCTGGGCCTTGGGACAGTTAGGAAGGAAATCTGGAGCACAGTTGGGTTTTTTTCTTTATCATTCCAGTTGCAAGCAACAACATTAGAAGACACAGATGCAGCCAGTCTATTAATATATGGCTTCATGGCTAGTGTTGCTGCCACAGTTTTCTGGTGTTTTGATAATGAGTTGGCCTACACAGCACCATGCTTGCTGGTGTCAGAAGGGATGCACCTTCCTCAAAGAGAGAAGAGCGTCTTTGCTCATAGGCTAGTGGGGCTTATTGACAGAGCTTTAAACTAGACTGGAAGGGGGAGGAGGATGATAATCAGGTTTGCCTGTGACAAGCTGTGGCCTCAAGCTGTGCCAGGGGAGGTTCAGATTGGACATCTGGAAAATTTTCTTTACTGAGAGGGTTATCAAGCACTGGCACAGGCTGCCCAGGGAGGTGACTGAGTCACCATCCCTGCAGGTATTTAAAGGACAGGTAGATGAAATGCTTAGGGATATGATTTAGTAGTAGATGGGTATGGTTGGACTTGATGATCTCAGAGGTCCTTTCCAACCTAGGGGTCCTGTTATTTGGTTTCTATTCTGTGAGGCAGTTGAGAAACAGTGGAGCCATAGAATTGCACTTGTTCATGTTTTATTTCAATTAATTTTGAGCTACAGTCTCTACAAGGTCAAATTTTTAATTTTTTGGGGTGGTGAAGGTAAAAGAACACACAAAGGACATGCTTAGAGTTAAGAGTTATGAAAATCTTCTGACAAAAATTCAAGAAAAGAGGATTTTTAAAATAATGTTTTTGTGGACCTTGTTGTGACTTGTGTGTGGAGTATAGTAGAATGCCTGGAATTTGTAATTCTCATGTAGAATTTCTTAACAATTTCTAGTTTTACTGGGCTATCACTATTTATAGCCATGTATTTATATCTGTTTCCTGAACCTCTTCAGGGTCTGTTTTTGACTCTCTTAAACTATGAATACTAGGAACATATTTATAAGGTGAAAGCAGACATTCTTAAGTCATTATGTGATTCCAAAAGCCGATGTCTTAATAAGATGCTGAATATCACCTCTGTTTACAAATGGCAGTTCTTAACTGCTTTCCAAAACCTTTCAGTCATACTAAAAGCGAAGCTGGACCAAAATATTGGAAATGTTTATCTCCATCACTAATGCCACTGTACATCACTTTTGATGAAGTGCTAATGAGCCTCTTAGCCAAATATATTCTAATCTGATTGTTTTTGTCAGCTGTTCTAAGGCCAAATCTGGTACTTGTGTTGAAGTGGTTAGAACTGTTCTAGTGTTTCATTTAGCATATTATTTCTCTCTAGCATAGGTAAAACTTGGCAAATCTGTCCTCTTATGCCTCCACTTTTGAAAAATGCATGCAAAAGAAAACCCATGTGTATTAAGAATTATGCTTAGGTGTTTGGAGGCGTGAAGGGGCTGTATAAGCACTACCAAGTATACTAAGTATAGCACTCGCAAGCCTTCACCATCATCTTTGATCAGCTAGAAATGATGATTCTTCATTGTGAGAAGAATTAAACATTGGAGTAGCTTGCCTAGAGGAAAGGTGGAATCTCCCTTGCAGGAACTATTTGAGGACTCAGTTTGGATGACTGAGTATCTGCTTTAAGGCCTTGCTTTCAGCATAAGTTGGACCAGGTGGTTGCCTGAAACCCGTTCCAGTCTAGGCATTTCTGTCTGTGTGATTCTTCACTGGGAAAGGGTAAGATTTATACATCAAATTTTTCCTCTGGTTAATTTGTGGCAGGGTTTTGGGCACTGCTAGTTGGCCATCAATGGATGAGGCAGGGATTTCTTCCTTTGTCTAGATTTAGTTTGATCATTTGAAACTTGTAATGTCCTTCTCTCAGCTGGTGAGGCATGATGGCTGTATGGGTTGAACTACAAGAAAACAGATGTTATACATTTGGGATAATGTAATCATAGAATCACCA
>WAAB01017789.1:7424-101817 GCA_013389865.1 Piaya cayana
ATTCTATGATTCTATGATTCAAGTACTGGAAAAATTAGATAGAAGTTGTCAGAAACATGTGGATGTCTCAAACCCAGCTCATTGATGAGGGTTATATGGGGGATGCCTGCTGCTGGCTAGTGGAGGTTGTGGATACTCATCTTTAATTACCAGTGTTTTTCACACAAAGCATGGGGAGAGTAGGGCATCCAAGAAGCCAGCCTGCTGAATGGGGAGCTGCTTGTGCCACCTTCACTGGACAGATCTGGACTGGTTTACTCTGCATGTTAGAGGTTTCGACCAGTTCATCTTTTCTTGGTTGCCCAAACTGAGGATCTGAAAACCTCTTAGGCAGTAGAAAGATAAATCTGGTTCTTTCATTGGAAGCAAAGGTTGGTAAATCAGTTACTGTTTTGCAGCTTTGTTTTCAGTCTCCAAATCCTGAGAATGTAACCACCATAACAGGGATGTCCATTTTTATGCCATGACTTGATGCCTTTGTGTGGTCTGTTTCAATATAGCTGGTCTGCTTCTGGCCTTTGCTTGCAAAAGCTGACACTCATGTCCAGAATATGTCTAAGGAATGGGGTTCACTTTCACTGTGCTCAAGTACTGCACTTCTGTGGTTTTTACACTGTATTTCTTGTCAGAACAATTTATATCTGTGGTAGTGTTAGTGCTGAATGGCAGCTAGTGGAACATTTAAATGCTTGAAGTGATGGTGTTTGAGCAGTAGACCTAAGCAACTGTAGTTACATGCAGCCTCGGCAGGCTGTTTACTCTTCTTAGGCTGTCCAAGCACATAAAAGGGGATCTTAATTTGTGAAAGCTGTTATCTAGGTGCTTCTTGTAATCTGTCTGTTGTGTTCCAACACTTATTGTCTTGTCCAATGTAATATTTTGATCTTTAAAAGCAGAGTTCCCTGATATTTTTTGAACTCTGGCTAATATTTTCAGTGATTCAGGCTTCCTTCTAGTGCACAAAATGAATACCTAGGTATTCCAAAGCATGTAATGTCTATGCTATTAGGTAATAAACCATGTTATTTGTGTAGCCTAAATGGCTGATATTTGTGCCTGTCACAGGTTGGTATTATTTTTTTTCTACTGTATCCTTAATGTGCAATGCACAATTGGATTAGGTTTTTACTCTGCATTCCTGAACATACAGAAAAAAATGTTGGATGTTATTTTATGTACATTGGTTGTCTGATTTTTAAACAGATTCACTAAGTGGTATTATAAGAAAGATTTTCATTTGTTGACGAGGAAGAGTTTTATACCCTACAGTTGAATGGATGAAAAACCCCGTGTGTGGAGCCCTGGGAATTCACCTGTTGCGTCTGTGTGCTAAAACTCTAGATACGATCATTACGTGTTCTTGCAAGATACCTATAATCAAAATGTGCTATGTATGCTGGCAGAAAACTGCTTCATAAATCAAAATTACTGCTATTCTGTACTGATACTTGAAGCATACAGGCTTGCATCTAAATGATCACTTTGCATCAGACTGTGCATAAGACTCTTGATTTTTTTTCTGTGTAATGTTGACTTTTGTTTAGAGAATATTTGGGCTTTTATAACTGAAATAATCCACTCTCTTACCCACTACTTTTTTGCACATACTTATGTGAGTGCTGAGGAGACTAGAATGGAAACATATGGGGATTTTTGTTGTTTCGTTTTAAGTCCTCTGCAGGAACATGAGGAAATTCCTTAATCAATTAAAATCCCTTTGTAAACTGAAGTTTGTAGGCTTTCTTCTACTGGATTACTTTAATAGAATTGGAACCAATCAAGGTACTGCAGTGCTGTAGCAAAGAGCTACTTGAGGTTTTAACAATAGGTATTATTTGAAGGAGTTTGAGAAGTTTCTTTTAGGTGTTTCAAAATTCTGAGTGTAATAATAATATTATGCTTGGTTATAAATGAAATACTTTGGGCATACATGCTGCTTTAGGATATGCATCATAATATTGGGCTGTGAAAAAAATGTAAAAGGTTGTATATTCTTAGGGTGGCAGTCATAAGTTCTAACTCTTCAGTATCACCGTTCTTCACCTACGAAGTTCACTTTGGCAATGTTTTTCTGACAAATTTTGCTTCTGAATTTTCTACACATACATGTTTTGAGTTTGTCCTCTTGAAAGGGAGTTCATTTTTTTTCTTTACAATCACCTCTTGATTTTCTGGAAATGACACAGTTTACTTTCATTTATATACTGGATCTATACACATTGCTTGTTAATTTTTATTATGATGCTGAGCTTCCTTCATTTTTGGCATAGCTTCTTAAACTAGAATTAGAGCTATATTCATAGTATGGTTTGGGTTGGGAAAGACCTTAAAGATCATTTAGTTCCATGCCTCCTGCCATCTGTAAGCCCATTACTGTAAAAATAGGAACTAACAACATCTGTCATATAGTGAAATGGGTGGTATATTTGTTCTCTCTTGGCAAATAGCCAGTATATTAATGGTTGCCAAAACAAACAACAAATATGTGTCCATTGTTTCTAATGATAGGAGGTATTTATCTCCTTTCATTCTGTACCTCTGCCTTGCAAACTGAACATTAGTTTGGGAACATGTTAAGAGTAATGATTTTGTATTAAAACAGAGCTCTTAATTTAGAGGATAACATTAATCGTGAGATATAATGGCTAAAGAGAAGACTTGTCCTGATCACAGGGCTATTTGGATATCGTAGTTTATTTAGTATGTGACCAAATCATACATGCTTGTAAGGTTCTTCTTTAGGCTTTAAAAATCCACCTTCTAAACATATAATTTACTCCAAGAAAAGCATTTCAAGCATGTTAGGTGAGACTGGTTTGTAGATCTGCATTGATCGGGCGTGTTATAGTTCTCATAACATGTTTCTAAAGCAAAATGCTGTAGGTGCATTTGCTGACTTAATTACTGCCTGATATGCTGTTAAGATCTCTATAGCTCTTAGGGAAAAAAGATGATGGACTTTTAAGCAGTGGAATTAATAAAACTACAAAGAACTTTTATGACTGTAGATTAGAAGTTGCCTTGAGGTTATTCAGTTTTTCTCCCTTTTTCTTCTCGCTACAACATACCTTTGTGATTTGTATTTCTATAAAGTTCTTACTCCTTTTATTTCTACTTCTGAGTATAAACACACATACATATACACTTACATCATTAAAAACCCATGGAGTTTAGAGTGTATTCAAAACTAGTAAGACAGATGAAGAATGAAAGAATGACATCAATTTGGGCAGTATTTTCTTGATAGCATTTATGATTGCTCTTAGAATATTTTGTGAATTGTATGTTGTGATTCCTGACTAAGCCACTCAAGCCTGGTTTCCTAGAGCAAGACACAAATGTCCATAAATGAAGAGATACCCGAGAGCAGAAACTGCCCCTAACATAGTAAGGGTTATGAATTTTTTTAGCCAAAATCTATGGTCTGAGTAGCAAAATTGGTTTGGTGCAAAAAAAAATCATGCTTACCTTTTGGTGGCAGGATATCTTTGCTATCAAGAAATCTTTTGAGTATGATATGCATTACTAATATTTTTTGTCAATACTTGGTAAAGACAAAGCAACAAAGATAGACTTCTTCTAAGCAGGGAATGATGGTGGAGAGAGAGACCAGAGGTGAATGGTGCTAAGTAGAGTTGAAGTGTAAGTGTAAGGGACCACTGCTACTGGGCAGGGAAGCTGTAGTTCTTACTCTTAAAATAAGTTATGAAGTCCTTGCAAAAAAGCAGGAGGCATCTTTTTTTCACAAATGGTCATGATATTGCTGACTTGAGCACTGACTTCCTGAAATTTATGCTCTTTCTTTCTCTGTCTTTAATTGTCCCTTAAGTTATCTTTGTAAAATGGACTCAGTGCTCGTAGGTATTATCTAGTACTGGTGTCACAGGAGATTTATCGAAGTCTTAAGTGCAAGCTAGAGTTAAACTTACAGAAAGATTTTTCTACAGATGTGCAAGTGCTGCCTACTTGCTACCAAATCCTCGTGGAAAGGTACACCAGGATAATCTGTGCATCATGGTGTGCTTACCAGCTTGATGTTGGTTAAAGTTTGCCACCCAGATCTGTGGGAACATCTGATGTTATGATGTAAGCTTTGCATAAGTGAGGTAACCATATTACAGGATGTTTTATTTCGTACACTAAGTATTATAGAAAATAAAAGCATGATCAAAAAAAAAAAGTCACCAAATTACTCTCTACTTATACGCTATGGAAATGGAGAGTGGGTGCCATTTCAACTTTGTACAAATCTAGCAAACAGGATGAGCTAATTTCCACCTTCCTACCATTTTAAAAAAGCAATATTTAAATAGCTAAAAATCTGTGCTTCCTTACCAAAATAAGCTTTTTATTAATCATTTTCTTTCTTACCTTCATTGAAAGACTTGGTATGCAGGGACTTGTTGCCTTGGGAAAGGAAACTCATTAGAGGAAGAGCATGAGAACTACAGTGAAGAGAGAAAACTGGGTCATACTGCCTACGTTATACTAAAGTAGAAGGGAGAGGGTTTTTTTTGTGGTGGAAACTGTACCAGAAACTGCGTTAATCTATCTCTGTAGAAAAAAACAAATCCTCAAAATTTATGCTTTAGTGAAAAAAAAAGTTTGAGTTTAATTTGTCTAGAAGTATTTTAGAAGTAAGAACAGACCTGCATGCAGATCTAACGTAGTTCTGGAGTGAGCATGGCAGTAAAGGCAAAATGGTAGCTATCTTGAGACACAGACTGGGTATTTGTTTGGACCAAGCTGTAGGCAATCTTTGTCAAGATTATGCATTCAGCTGTTCTCACTTGGAGTAGACTAAACTTTGTTTTAGGTTATGCCAACTGCTTCAGTCTTGGAGACCTGGAATAAGCAATCTGAATCTGAAAATCCAAGAGGCACATTAATTAGGTCCTTTTCCCCCATGCCTTTCCCTGCAGCTTTTGTATGAAGTTTGAAGGAGGTTCTGTAATGGTTTTGTGTGGCTAGAGGATAATTGTAATGTTCTCAGGATTACATAAGATCCTTTTCATGTTCAACTATGCTAGTGGTACAATGAGAAAGCTGTTAAGATAGAGCTGAAGATGGACTTTAGTTTTCCTAAAGAAGTTAGGATATCTTTCTTCCTCGTGAAAATATTTTAGTAGTGGTATTGGGGGGAGAATAAAAAAAAAGTTATTAAAAATCCAAGTTTCGTACTTGGTTTTGCTACTTCTCTCTGAAAATGTGAGTTTTGATTAGAAAATTCAGCCATATGACTTCTAAGCATTGCAGCTTGGATGTTTCATATCCTCATTCTTTTATACATGATATCATATACATGAATCAATAGGTGGGATGGGTCTCTTAGAATAAATCACAGCCATCCTTTTCTGCAGAACTCATCACAGTAAATGCATTCCCTTTGAGGAAGCTGATGGTCTGATATCACCAGAAAAGAGCTTCGATGAGGCATTGCAATAATGTTTTCAAGAAGTTGGATTTGAGATGTAGATATTTTTTCTCCCTGAATTAATAACATTTTGACTTTTTTTTTTTTTATTCCTTGAGAAGAAGGGATGTGGTATGAGGAGGCAGATAAAGTATGAGTTTTTACACTTAAAACAGAATTTGAAAGTTATGCCCCTTCTCCTCCACAACCCATGGAAAACTTTCCTTAAGATCTAGATTTGTTCTAGTTAGGCTGAGCTTTGCTTTGAATTTGCTGTAGTGTAGCAGTGCAAAGACTTTGAATGATTAGCCAATCTCATTGCACATGTAGTTGTCATAGGTTTATCAAAAGGTGTACTGCATAAGTTTCCACGTTTGCTTTGCTTGTGGAGAATTAGTCCTGGAGTTCCCTCTGGAAAATGAACAGCAGCTAGCAGCAACTATGACTTCTGACTCAGGTATGTGGAAGATGCTGTAATTACACTGCAAAAGCATCCTCAGGAGGTGCGGAGTCTTCTCTAGGAAGCTGTGAAAATTCTGTCAGCCTCAAGTAGGTGGTGGAGACCATCATAAATGTTCAGATTCATTGGTAGTTGGTAGAAGATGTATCCTAGAACTACTAATAAAGTAGTTAAGTATGCTAGGTGCTAAAGAGGAAAATGAGCCATGAAAGGATGTTAACCATGGAGACCACTTATTCTAGGGTAATCTTCAGTGTGTATGCTGTAGAATGATGTGAAGATAAAATGTAAAAGCAGAGTTGGAAGTGTAAGGAAAAAAAGGTGAAAGAAGCAGACATGGACCTACAGGGGACAGGCACTGGATCATCTTGGAAGACAGGAATAGCAAATAAGGCTCATTATTTTAGCAATGATATTAAAAGAAAAAACTGAAGTAGAAAAGCAGGAAAGTATAGATTGCAAACAGGAATCTGGTAAAGAAGCAACTGAGTGGTTTGAGAATAAATGCACATTTTTTTCCCTAAGATTGAGACTCTTTTTTTTTTTAAAGAAAAAACCACTTTGCCCAAATTGTAGTGCCAAAATATTTGGAAGATTTCTCTCTCCGTTCCACCTCTGTCCAAATTCTGAATGGAAATGGAGATTAAGCTGTAAAAGTTTTTAAGTAACTTAAAAATCTTCTTTTCTCTTGGTAGTTCTCAAAATAAATATCCCATTTTTAATATCAATGTCTATTGGTTTGTCAATTACATGCAGAAATAATGTCATATTATTATTTATCAATTGTAAGGCTGCCATTATTAGCCAAAACTATTTGCAAGTTGGTAAATATAGTGGATTTTAAAAATCTGAACTGCCTACATTAAAAAATTTATGTGGCAGGAATAGAGGGATAACTTATCTTTAAAGGCATTAGTTCCAGTGTAAGAATATGTGTGTGACCACTGGGAGACAAAGAGATTAGGAAATTATTTTATTCAAATGTCCTTGACTGGTTTTAAGTTCCAGTACTGCACATATGTTCTGAATCTGGAGTTTAACAGTTGTAAATGGCCTCGAACTCAGTTGATTTAATTGTTTTATGCCAAGTGGCTCTTAGAAATGTCTCTGCTTGACTGCAGGGTTAGCTGGCTTACTGTTCAGAAAATTCTCAGACTTATATCCCAAACAGATTTTTGAGTTATGTGCCATGCTTAGTGAAAAGCAGGGAGTTGATTGGAGCAAGCAGTCTGTGAAAGTAGTTTTCTGCATGCATGAGGGAGAGATTTATAATTCCTGTGGTATATTTTGTGTCTTTGTAAACTGGAGGGAAGCACCTTGCTGCATTAGAATGTAGGAATGAAAGAACCTTTGAGGTGATGAAATAAAAAAAATATATAACTTCCTTGTCCAAACTTTTTGGGTTCGGAACCTGGCACCACTGTATTTCATGGAATTAGTGTGAGACGGTTTAAAACCGACAGTCATTATCATCATGACTCATTATACACAGCAGTACATTATATACTAAGTTGTTTGCAACCAATACAGCTTTTGAGCTTTTCATTTTTATCTGCATTTTGGCCCCTAAAAACTATGGACCTAACAAGTACTAGCTTAAAAACCTTTCTTTCTGGAAACCTGCAGGACTACTAGAACTACCCTGACAGTGTTAGACCACATGATGGAATCCTTACCAGTTCCTGTAATGTCACAGTGACATAAAACTAGACAATCTGACAAGTAGGCACAGTGCTTTGGAAGTGTGAAATATACAGCAGACTTATTTTGTTTCTTTTTTTTTTTTTTGATTGGATTTCCAAGGAGACATAAAAATCAGTAATGGATTCAATGAGATGGATTGTAAAATCCAACAGTCTTTGATAGAATTGTGTGCATGTATGCTTAATAATTACTTAAACAAAGGTTGGAGGCCAGGGGCAAATCCAATAAATGCAACTTAAACACTACTGTCTGACCCTTATTTGAACTGCAGGGTCAGATCCATCACAACATAATTGGTTTATCCTCTTGTGTCTAAGATGCTGTGTAGTAAACTGAGTATTTTTATATCCTAGAGAGCTTATATTACAAGTGAAAACTTTTCTGAGTCTACTAGATATGATTAATACAGGTTAAACAATGTGTGTGGCCAAAGATGCTCTGTTAGCATTTTGGAAAGTCATGCTAGATCCCTGTGTAAAATAAACCCTTGTTTGAACTGCAGGGTTGGAGCAATCACAGTCTGACTGGTTTATCCTCTTATGTCTAAGGTGCTCTGTAGTAAACAGAGTATTCTTATGTCCTGGAAAGCTTAAACCTGGCCACTTCTATTTTTGGATTGTTGTAACGGGAAGCATAGTCAATATGCATTCCATGTTAATATTGAATGTGCAAGTAATATTATACATATTTAAGAATTTTTTCCTGGTGTAATTGCAAAATATAGTCACTCTAGTGTTAATCTACTAGCAAGTAAGATACCTAAGTTGAATCAATTCATTTTTATTATCAGGATATGATTTTTAAAAAGCCAGTGCAATTGTACAGACAACTGAACTTAAATTTCAGTGAAAGCACTTGCTTGGTGTTTTAGCATGAAGCATGGATCCTATGTTTGAAAACTTTTTGTGGGGTGAGGTTCTAGCAGAAGGCTAAACTCTGAAGTAATGTATGCCTCAAGTTAATTCTGCTGCTGCTTCCCCAGCAACCAGATATCTGCACACCTGAGGCTAGGCTTGGGAATCTATCTAAACAAGATATACAAGATGTTCTGGAAATCCAGTTCTATTGATGCATTTAACACATATGAAGAACCCAATGAACTTGGCATGGGGAACACCTCACCAGCAATAAAGGCTTTCTGAGTGGTTTTGTGGTTAGTTTTTTTGTTTGTGGGTTTTTTTGTTTGTTTCTGGTTTTTTTATTATTTTTTGGGGTTTTTTTTGTGTGTGTGTGTTTTATTTAATTAAAACCAAGATTTTACAGATTCTTCAGATTAGCTTGAAATAGGCCATTAAGCCTCCTATCAGTAAATGCTTGTGAATACAAAGGGAAGAGTCATGTATTTCAGATTTAGATGTAGGCATCACTTGGGACAGCGTAAAAGATTGTTATGGATGTGCTGGTGACATCAGTTTTGTCATGCCCTCTCAAATTAGCTTTGTTCATTACTTTTCTTGGCTTTGCACTGCACTGGGGGAGGAGAACAGCCTAATAATTCTTCATGAGTACTGTAAAGGAAGATACAGGAGTTGGTCTTCCTACAGCTGCTCTAGAAGCAGGGGAAACTGTATGGACAACTAGAAAATCAAGAGCACAGTCTGTGATTGCAGAGTTGTTTCACGTTCAACTTACACTTTCTATCTTTATTATATGGTTATCTTATATTGTACTCATGTTAAAATTATACAATTTGTCTCATCTTCAAAGGCTGCTGAATGCTGGAAAGTGAACAGTGAGGATTTTGTTCAAGTATATAGCATGTATAAACAGCAGGATGTAACTGTGTGGTGCTTTCAGTCCTTCATGTTGTTGGCACTAATTCTACAAACTTTCCTCCATGTAATAGAATTTTTTTATCCCAAATCTGGAAAAGAACTGTGTTCTCTGAAATGAGTCTGAGTTGTAACGGAAGATGACACACACTAACTAAACATTGCTGTGTTGAGGGGGAGTTGTGTTTCCATTTAAGCTGATGAACACTTCCAAGTAAGGAGAACTGAATATAACTTTGTAGTTTGACTTTAAATATAAGTGTTCCTAACAGAATTCTAAAGCTTTTGTCCTGCAAAATCAATTTCTGTCCCTTTCTCCTTGCTTCATTTAAGACAATGGATATCTCATATTGTTACGGTCGGATTCTCAGAGGGACATATAATGTCCCTCATACTCCTCTTGTCACAAGTAATGCACATGTGCATGCACCAATAATGTTGTGATAAACATAGTGGAGAGCTAAGCAGCATTTTCTTTGTTCTGAAGTTCTCTGCAGCCCCAGTTATGCTCTGTTTTGGAATGAGTGAGACTTCACAAAGGATTGATGGACTTTATTTATCTTTCTAGAAAGTTACTGTGTGTGTTTGAAGTTATTTAGCTGGGCTATCTCTTTAATTGGTTTAAGGATAGACAGCCCCAGAGAACAACACATCCCATACTGATGATTGTTTAATACAGGAAGAGTTCTCATCTGTGAGAGGATCTTATTTATTACTAGACGGATTTAATAATTCTACTTTATGTGTTCATATCCAGATCTGTTGGTTGAAATGAGTAGGAAATTATGTTATGCAGAACATAGTGAAATCTCACTACTATTACAGATCTATATTTGTATTTAATACTGGGAAGCATAATGACACTTTGTTCTGGGAAATATATATGACTTGTATAATTTAACTAAAATCATTGTCCTCAGAGAGATGCAATAGCTTTGCTGTAGTACTTGCAGAAAATTTCTTCAGTGTTATTGTGTATGTCTACAATGTACATGTATGGTTTTGATGCATTTTAAGAAACTTGCCTCTTGGAAAATTTTCAAAGTGATTACAATTAGATTCCTTATAAGCTAAGCTCACAAAGATCAAAATCAATTTTCACATATAGCCAGTAACCTCTTCTTTTGACCAAGAGACTTAATTGGTTTCTATTCTTACCTAAATCTGAAAAATAGGTAAGCATATTGGACTGTGTTCATGAAGAAATGACACAAGTACTCCAAGCTCACCATAAGATCCTGTTATTTTTTATATATTTGCAGATATCCTGTTTTTCTCATGATTTACAAAGAAAACTCAGTGTTGAGAGGACTGAAGACTGGAATGTGCTGGGCTAATACAGATTTAACTGAAGCCAAGAATGCCCCTGGCTTGGCTATGAAAGTAGTACTAAGCAGCCAAGCATATTTGGAAGGCTGTATCCAAACAAGTATGGTGAGTTTCCTATATGGGAGTACCTACAGTAACAATTATATATGTAAATTCTGTTCCATCTATCCTGTTTTAACAGAGGATAGTCTGCATTTTAAGTACCAGTGCAGGGAATTTGATATATTCATACATGTGTGTGTATATATATATACTTATATATATGCTTTCCTAGAAGCAACTTTAACTTATTGTCATTACCTCTCTGCTTTTTTAGGGTTGTACAGTTCTAGTTTGCCCTGGTCAGGATGTTCCTCTAAAACTGTTTTCGCAGAAAACATCTAGTTAAATACTTGTGTTAAAACATCTCTGACTTCTTAAGGTTATATTCTATGAGGTGCTAGTGTTATACTCTGTTACTTTAGGTTTCCTTTAAATATCTAGAGTGGAATAGAATGCTTTAGTGTGAATGAAATATAAGGTTATCCAGGTGGTATCATTCTTTAATTTAGTTTGTTTCCTGTTTTCATGATTTTTACGAACATTCATGTGGAAATGGATGTTTAACTTAAGGTAGGTATCTCTTTATGTTTTCACCAAACTACTTATCCTATCTAGTTTAAATTATTCTCATCTTGTTTTCCAGAAGATCCATCCTCTTACTAATTTAAATCTTTCTGTTCTGCTCTTCCCCATTTTTGTCTTCTTGCTTGTTTTTATGCCTGAATTAAAACCATCTGGATTTAAAATGTTGAGGTTTTGATAACAAGTCTGTCTCTCATTTATTTTTCTTGTAAAATGCCACAGCATCCTTTCTATGCTTAGCATCCAAGAAAAGTTGAGACATGTTGAAAGATCTCATTAGAACCTAATTTTTAGAGAAAATCACTAGTTTGATCAAGATTATTTTTATTTTTATATCTATATATACACAGCTTTTTACCTCCTATGGAGAGTTAGCTTTTCATTACACCTCTGAAAGGGAAGTAAAATCGGATTTTATGGAATTTCAAAACCTGAGATGGAGAAAATGAAATATTGAAGTATTTTTAATGATTACAATTGGAATTATCATACTGCCCTGCTTGCATGCATTTTGCCAGCAAATCCTGAAGGGCCAAGCATACACATGAAGGGTATGTGCAGTAGATGAGAAAAATTCATGCAATGTTAGCATGCATTAGCATAGAAGACCATTCTTCACTCAGCTGCAGCAGAAATCCCTGCAGAAATTTTGCATGTTACTACACACTAGGAAGAAAATTCTGTGCTAGCAAAACAAGATATGTCTGAAGGAAAATGAATGCTATTACTGCAGTCTAGCCAAGGATCACCCCATTTATTCTTTATTTCTTGCCACTCTGTGTTGTGACCTACCCAGAAAGAAGGGCAAAGAGTGTAGACTAGAGAATGAGCTTGTTATCATAGGTCTGGTGTTACCACTTCAAAATGGATTATGCAAATGACTAACCTCAGGCTTTTGACACCGTTTGCAACAGTAAGGTAGAAATTCAAGTCAGTGCTAGTGTTCTTCAAGCCAGAACAGTTGCTATTGCAAAAATGAAATGGATAAAACCAGGTATGAATGGTAGACTTGAGGAGTTTGTAGTTCATTTGTTGAATACCACCTGCTCAAATCAAAGCGAAGTTGTTTTTCAGAAGTTAGGTAATTACTGATTCAGGTAGAGAGCCATTTAAGAATAATGCACAGTGATTTTGAATATATGGCTCTGTCTTTGCAAGTTTCCTCTGATTGTGCTAATGGACTGGAATGCAGCTGCAGAACTGATTTTCCTGCATGTTTTGGGACAACTTCGCTGCAGCCTGAATTTTACACATCAGATGTGATGTGTAATTAGAGTATTCATTATAGAATGAAGAAATTATGAGCACTGTTGATTCATAAGCAGTAACAAAAAAATCCACTACGATCAGGATAAGTACCTCTTCACATCTCATCCGCTCCTTTCAGTTCATACTGAACTACTGTGGAACTGTAGAACCAATAAATGTCTGTGGCTCTGCCAAGGAGTGGCTGGCTCAATTTCCACTGGAAATTCCAGTAAGCATTAGCACTTAATTACCATACCCTACCTTAAAGGCAGAAATTAAGTGATGTGCAGCATAGCTATAGCTTTCTACTATTTTCTACATGTCTTAATGAGTTGCACTATGACTGAAGTCAGGACTAGGGCTGCTTCACTTATAATCTGTGCTTGGCAAGATCTGCAAGTACATAACAAATAGCTGTCTGCAGTTATGTAACATAAATTGCCCCTGTTTTCTCAAGGAATAGTTGCATATTAATACATACTCATTAACAATATTGTAGGTATTGAAAAATGACCTAATTTCCTTTGCTTTGTTTATAAAACTAGATTTAACTATTTTTGACATATTCTGCATACATAGAAGCTTATTCCGCCTTCAGTTTTCATAAATGACATTGTAATTCTCTTACACAAATGACATTAAATGTCTATCTTACTTAAAACTTCAATCTAGTTCTTGAGCTCTGACCACAGAGGAGTACAGGGTCAGCCATCAGGATTTTGGTGCTCAGCATGGTGCTATGTAGTGAGCATTTTGGTCCTCAGTAAGATCATCTCTGTATTAGTTTTTGCTCATGTTTAAAAGCAGCCAGGCAAATAGCTTCTGCCATTTGACTTCTTGTAGGCAGAGTCGCACTGCTTTTAATTAGCTCTCTCCTCTTCTTGTTTGCCCACCCCCAAGTCTCCCGGAGACCAGGAATGGTGTAGTGAGTAACAGGAATTTTCAAACAGTACAATAGCAAATTGATTCCAGGCTCTGCAGCAGTGTTGCAAATTTTGCCATAATCTTTTATTGTAAGATACCTGGTGTATTTATTTTCTGTATCTTTGCTACTTTTCCTTTTAAAAATAAAGCTTATTGGCAATTTACTGTCTGTGTTAAAGTGTGAGGAAAGAAGATTTTTTGAAATACTGGAGTATTGCTTGCCTTTGTAAAATGTAATTGAAAGTAAGTTTCAGATGGTGAATTTTGTCATATGAGGACAGGCTGAGAGTTGGGGTTGTTCAGCCTGGAGAAGAGAAGGTTGCAAGGGTATATACCAACCTTCCAATACCTGAAGGGGAACTATAAGAAAGCTGAGGAGGGACTGTTTACAAAAGCTTGTAGTGATAGGACTAGGGGCAATGGGTATAAAATGGAGAGGGACAGATTTAGACTAGACATAAGGAAGAATTTCTTCACGATGAAAGTGGTGAGGCACAGGCACAGGTTGCCCAGGGAAGCTGTGCATGCCCCATCCCTGGAGGTGTTTAAGACCAGGTTGGATGGGGCCTTGGGCAGCCTGATCTAGTGGGAGATGTCCCTGCCTGTGGCAGGGGTGGTCGAACTGGGTGGTATTTAAGGTCTCTTCCAACCCAAACTATTCTATGATTTTCAAAGGGTTGTATATATAGACAGCTCCTGTAATTATTTTGCATGGGAACTGTACAGATTATCATCTTGTAAAATGCAGTGATAAGAAATTCAAGTTGTGTTTTGTAGTGTGTGCTTATGATTGTGTGTAAGCACAATATGCATACACGTGACCTGTTAGAGAACTGAAGTAATAGGTCCCTACCGTGAGATTTTATGCAATGTGCACTTAATACATGTAAATGCTTTGCTTGACAATCATGCCAATCACCACGGTATAACATGCAATGAGTCAAAACCAATTTTGTGGTAGCTATAGCCTGCGGTGGTTTGATGAAAAGTCTTGGTAAGAAATTGCTTTCACGTCAGAAAATTCTGTATCATCAGAAATCCCTGAAATGTCAGAAAGGGTGTAGCCCTTAAAATCTTTGAATACTCCAGGGTTACTTTTCCTTATTTTTCTTTATATCTTCTTTTATCTCCTTTCATCAGCTATATGAGCAACAAAATACGAGTATTGTGCTGACTTACATGTTAATGTGGAATGAGAATAGCTCATTGCTCTACTTTGATTTGGTTTTCAGAGCAGTTAACTCCTTTCAGAAGTAAAGTTTTCAGTGCAGAATTGGCACTGTGAGGCACTTTCTAACAGCTGCCTTATACAGAACCTCGTCAGCCTTTTGTATGTAAGCAAATATATAAAGTCAGTTCAGTTTTCTGATTTCATAGAAGAGCCCTAGGGAATTCCATGATTAGCCTCCTTGAAAAACAAAATGGAAAAGTATAAGCAGAAAATAGATGAGGTGATTGATTTTTTTCTTCCAAAATTATGGCTAGAAAGGATAAAAAAGTCCACCTTGGTTTTTTTCCAACTGAAAGCAACAAGAACTTTGAAAAAAATCTATTAGTCATCTTGAAGTATTTAGAGAGAGTTTTTTCCCTTTTGGGGAGCTCCATGTACCACAGGGTAACAGCAGACTGAAGCATGGTGTAGGAGTTGGCCAAAGCACCCTGTAGAGGCTGCAGAACAGGGGAGGGGCTGAGGGACAGTATGGTGTGAAACAGCTAGGCTCCCCTCTTTCCAGTGTGCCCAGTGAATGTTTCTGTTCAGAGTTGGTTCAGTGCTTGATTTGGGACGTGAATGGGGGAAAAAAGGAAGAGGAGCTTTCTCCTAGTTTTTTTTTTAATCTTTCCTTGTGTTTCTGCACTCAGGTGTCTTCCCCTGATTGCATGGCTGTTTCAGTGGGTATAGTCAAAGTGTATACTATTTTAAAATATAAAGATAAAAACCATATGAATTGTCTTTTATAATGGTATATTCCCTTTGCATAATCAAGTAAAATTCACAGGTGGCTGTCTTTTTCTCTATGAGTCTGTCAAACTATTAGACTTCCTTTGTTACTATTTCTTACAAGGGTCTAATCAAATGTGTGGTTTTGAAAAGAGATGGAGATGTTTTATGCTTTATGGCTCAGCATACAGCTGAACAATAAAACCAGAACAATGAAGCTCTATTTTGATGATAAGTCAGCATTTTTTATCATAGCAACATATGTTTTTGTGAATTAAAAAAAAAGAAAAGACAAACTCATTTCCTTTCAGATGTTAAGTAGATAATATACAGCACTTTTCCCCCTCCTTTTCTTGTAGAGTTATGCTTTAACATGAACATACTTTGCTTTTGCTTGTGCTATGTGGAAATTAAAAACTGACACCCTCTTATTCTGACTATGCTTTTACTGTCAATTGTAACCACTTAAAGCAGTAGTCTAGTAAATAATGTTGTCTGCCAAGGAGCTGGCTTAGTTGGAGTTTCTCAGAACCAGTCCCCAGCACTGTGATGAACTCCTTAAGCTTCTGGTATCTGTTACTGACAGCTGAAAAATAAAAAATTCTGCCCTCACATTCTCATTCTGTAGTAGTTCTTGAGAGTGTAATACTACATTTTTAAAGGTCTAATGTAGCAAACCTGAGCTTGGAAACATCATTTTGGATACTGGTCATCTTAATGATCTGTGGAGGAACAAAATTAGCATTATGCCCATATTCTAATATGTTTACATATGTGTGTATAAAAGTATTTTTCGTATACCTGTCTTAAATAAGAATTAGAGGTATTGTCTTCTCTAATCCAGAAGTATCTGTATGACTTTTGGATTTATGTGTATTAATGATGCCTCAAAAAAAGATATTCTGCATATCGAACTAAAATAAATAATTGATTGTTTTGAAAGTGGTCTTCTGAAAATTATTTTACTATGTTGGTTGTACTTGCGATGGAGAAACATCAGAGTTCAGTAAGACATTGAAAATGTTTCGTATGTGAAAATTTGTTGTAGTGCTTGGGGAATCATATAGTTTCATAATATTATGTGTATTAAGAATACAAACCTCAAACAGAGGCTAGCTGTAACTGCCATCAAGTACAGCAAGGGTTTAATGCCCATGCAAACCTTAAACTGAAACAAACCATTTAAACTACAAATTAGTGTCATTCATCCATGCCACTTTTGGCCAGCCACTTAGAGTAAAATTGAGCAAGTTCAGCCAAATGGCATAGAATATTCACAGATTTTACTATTGGAGACAGGTATAAAAAGCTTATTCTTCACAGAGTTCCTGCATAATAAGGTGGCCTCCAAAATCTCTGCAAATTTCAACCAGTTGCTACAAGATTACGAAAACCCTAAGGCAGAGACCTAGTTTTAAGTGAGCACTTTATTACTCTTATCACTCTTAAGTGATTCACTCAAACCCTATATTTACTGCTAACTGCCTTGTCTGGACAAGGATATAATGTTCTGTATATCCTGTGATAGCTCATCTATCATCAGCAGAAAGAGATTTAAGAACACAGGGAAAAATCTCCTATTTGACTAATGTGTTCATACGCAACGAAAGAGGAGGAGGTGGTTTTCAGTAAGATTCTCTTTCCATAGCCAAATAAATACATTTATTGTTTTTAATAAGAGGCAGCAGTTTTTATTTTGATAATGTTTTGTAAATTTTTACATTTCATATATTGTATAGTAACCAATGGAACCTGCCATGTTCCAGGGTTGAGTTTGGTCAAAACCTGAGTTCTCCTCTTTTTGGGAGTGCAATTTCATGAATTATGCTGAAGTGAGTAAGTGACTTTAAAGTTCCTAGTTTAGTGCCTTTGCTCTGGAAGACTGATTGGTCTGTTAATAACAGGCAGTGGTGCAGATGGCCAATGAAATATTATTTGTTTTAATCTTTTGTTGACCTATTACTAATCCTAAATCACCAAAGACAAAGAATGCAATGGCTGCTATCTAGAAAATACGAACTACTGCAAATATGAGCTGAACTGCAAAGACAAGACAAAGGCATAGTTACCTAAACTATGGAAAATCTTACAATGGGAGAAGACATGTTTGCTGAACTGAAACTATCCTGTTTCAACCAGCAGTTTTATATCAGCTAAAAAATCACACATCCATTGCAAAGTTAGCAAGGTCAAATGTCTTCCTTCTGCCTTTGACAAAATCACTGTGAAAGATGTGTATTATTGCCCCAAAGTCTTAAGTTATGTCTCATGACTGAATCACATGAAAAAGAATATTCCCATTGATTAATAATTGGTCTGATTGTCTAACTTGTACTGACCCTCAAAGGAATTGGCTTCAGGAGAATAATTCAGATGTGGAACGAATGTTCCATGTTTGAGCCTTACTTTACCAGACATCATCTCTAGGGCAGCATATGGGAACTTAACACATTGAATAAACCTGGACAGTATATTCTGAGAGAGGGGAAAGGGGTTCTTTGGATTTGACTAAATAATCCAGTTTTACACACTGGCTGATGTGGTACGAAGATGACTTGATTTTACAAACTAGAAAGAATTAGGCTGTACTGAGTTAATTTCCTTAACTAGTTTGAAATAGTAACAGACAATAATAAATTATTATGATATAGTACAACCTACACATTTCGGGGAGATGTGCCAAGTTCTATAGGCCATCTGATTTCCTTCAGCTGGTCCTTTTGTTGTTTGTGCTTGTTTATGTTTGATGTGAAAAGCCACAGATAAATATGGGTAGAAATGCCTGGTTTTGTCTTTTTAATGTCTTTCAGTTAGTTACATTGCAGAGCAGGTAACTTTCTGCTTATGTATCTGAAGAACTATGTGCTGTTTGAGGTCTGCCTCTTAAAGGATATGTGTGACAGTTTAGAGTGAGAGTAAATAAGACAGAAATATATCAACAGGGAGATAACAGGGCTTCACCACAGCCCCTGGTGAAGGGGCTGGAGAACAGGCCTTATGAGGAGTGGCTGAGGGAGCTGGGGTTGTTTAGCCTGGAGAAGAGGAGGCTGAGAGGAGACCTCATTGCTCTCTATAACCACCTGAAAGGAGGTTGTAGAGAGAAGGGNCAGTGCCAAGGCTGAATTTATAAGCCATTGATTACTGGTGTACAGACAACTGTCATTGCTGTGAAAGTACCCTGGAGGGTCAAGTAGCATGGGCAGAGAGCTTTGAGTTGTTCCAGGAGCACATGGGATAAATCATGCTATTTCCTTGTCTCCTTGGCACCCATTACTGTGGGACTCTTTCCAGTCAGATGATTTCTGGAATTGCAGATATCTTCATACATAAAGCATGTTTGCTGATCACTGAGAAGCAGCACACTGATAAGGAATTACCTGTCTACTGTTTCTGTGTAGTTTGTGCTCCAAAGTGTTTCACATGAAAACATCAGGATAACATGTTCTCTATCTGCTCTGAATACACACTCATATTATTTTGACTTGTTTTACTGTCCTGTATAGTTGCTAAAGAAAGAAAACTCAACATATGTGGAAGTTACAGAAAGATGAAGCTAGACATCTGGTTGTTTAGTGTCACAAATGCAATTTATATGATACAAACTATTACAGATCCACCTTGAAAAGTTATCAGTTTCTCCAGACAGTTTTGGGGCAGGTGTCTTAAAGACAAATTCTTCTTTTCATTAGAAATGTATTTCTAATTTCTATCCTGAGTATTTATATGACTATTCTTTATAAATTTATTCTGGTGTTATTTTCCCTTACCTTAGACAATTTTTTTTCCTTCCTGGCTTGTCTCTTTCCCCACAATGAATTTATAGGTAGCAATCCTATCTCTTCCAAGCCTCTTTCATAAAATTTTGTTGCTTTCTGGAGGATCATGAAATCTTTCTCTAAAATAATCCTGTACCAAAGCAGTCTCTGAATGTGACTGGTCGTTATTGTGTGTATTTACTTACCTATACGGGTGTCAAGAATGTCTTGTAAACTGAATATTTTCTGTTTATATTCTGAAACATTCAGATCCTTTTGTTTCCTGGAGCTGATATTGATGCACATAGATGCCTGTTATAAACCCTTTCCTGCAATCTAATAGGATGACATCAGAGTTTTTAAGATACAGATATTTATGTGTAACTCTACCTTTAATTCTGAACTACTGAGGTCAATCTATCTGCTCCTGTTTTGTGACAACTGGTTATTTCTTTATGCAGCCTCTGTCTCTTATATGTTACCAATGTATTCTAATTTTGCATGAGCAGCATATTTTGTTGGCACTTTCCTTGTCTTTGGGATTGGGACTTCAGGAAATTTGGGAGTTTAAGCAACTCCACTAGTGATACTGTTCATTACTTTCCTTCTTGCATCCACATATTGTATTTCATCTTAGCCTTTTTCTAATGCTGGACTGTAATCAAGTTGTTTAGCAATTGAAATCGCTTCTGCCCTTCTCCAAATATGAGTACTGCATTTTTATTCTCTCACTCTAAAAATGGAGATTATAATGAAAACCTTTTTATTCACTGTCCTTAAGTTAGAAAATTAATCTTAAAGACCACATATGAGCCTTTCTTGACTTGATTTGTTCCTGTTTCTTATGGATATACATTTAAACTATTACATGAACTGCACTTTTCCTTCTCTCATATGTATAAAATATATGTGTGGATAGCAGTCTGTATTTTGACTTTTAAATCGTTATTGTTTTTAGCATTGCTGAAATCAAATTAGGTCATGTGTAAATCTCGTCTTGCATTCCTGCTGCAGTATATCAGTTGTGTATATGATCCTGTTGATAGATCCACAATGTCATGTGAGTAATGTTCTTCCATAATTGCTTCATCAATGCTTTTAATTTTGGTGGTGAAGCCTATTTGCATCACAACCTTTGTTTTTGTTTGTGGTTTTTTTTCCTTTAAAATGGAAGTTCCTCTTTTACAAAGATTCACAACTTTGCCTTTTGACCCTTTGCTGCATTGAAGAAGTTGGCTGAGCTATGGAATATTTCTATAGCATATGTGCGAGCTTAACCACAGTCTTTAACTTCTATTTTTGTTTTCCTTTGGAGAGACAAACTGCTTTCCTCAGTGAATGGAGTTTTCCACTGTAGCCTGTCTCTCTGCTTTTACAAGTGGTGCAGTGTTCCTTATTTTTGCTTTAAGGAGGAGGGCAGTGCAGGCTGAAAGTTTAAGAAAGCTGTGTTGTAGCATACTGGTTCCAAAAATGATAAAATGTGAAAAATAACAGATTTGTTCCAGGACCATACAAACAAAATAGATTTTGCACTGGAGATATAAAAAGAGACTATGCCAAACATTCCTGAAATAATTTGAGTTAAAGTTTAAAGCCAGAGATGTAATAGTGTATTATGTTTTCTTTTGACATTCTGTTTTTAAGCCAACAAAATTACCTTGACTTTTGCGCTCTGCTCAGTGCACTGAATCCTGTAATATTGTGCTGTCAGAACTATGGATCTACCAGTCTTTCAAAGGGCTCATTTTTAAAATCGGAAGGCTTTACTGCTTTTTACTATCATCTGTGTTTCTATGACAGTGATACATTATGGCTTATTAGTTTTCATGGACTGGGCTATCAATTTCTTTAGTTATGTATATTTCACTGTGTTCTGGGCTCTCTTGGTGTTACACTCACAAAAGGAACCATTCATATGTCTCTTTGCTTGGCAGTTACTGCTTTTTCTGGTTGTGATTATTTGTGCCAATCACCTGTATAACTTATCTGCTGGTAACACAGCTAAATAGGTAATATTTGCCAGTCCTGGGAAAAGGCTGAGTCCTGTTTGTTTGCAAGGTAGCTTGCCTGTTGCAGTCCTAGCTTAGAGTCTAAAAGATGTTATAGTATATGTGTGGCCTGGCTAGTCCAGTTGGCCCTTGAGGCTGAAAAATATGCCCTTGTTTTGATTAGCTTGCTGACACAGATGGATAGAGCCAAAGGGGCATCTCTGATGACTGAATATTTTTATGTTATGAAGATATTTATTTTCCTTACTCTCTCTCCACTACATAATTTTCCTCATTGCTTCCAGATATTTTATCATCTAATTTAAAGGAGTGAGGTTTTCTTTTTGTTTGTTTGTTTGTTTGTTTTTGACATTATCATGTATTTTTAACTACTTGATCAGGTAAATGCACAGGAGAGAACTGTGGCTAGACAGTCTTAAACATGAGCTAACTAACTTGAACATGTATAAAACCATCTGCCAAAGGCTTCAGATAACGAGATTAAATTTCTATAATAATAATAACACTTACTAATTGACAAAGTTAATGAAATTTCTGAATAGCATGCAAAAATATTTTGAAGTCTAGTCTTTTAGTTAGAAAAAAATTTTTCATTTGAATTTGAAGTGTAGTCCAAAGCGTGCTGAAACAATTGGGAGTTTTGCCAGTGCTCTCTCTTGGGACTACACTTGACCTCAAAGCATGAGCACTTTTAGGGCTAAAGCTTTATAGTGAAATGGAAGTTACATTTTCCACTCAAAACAATCTCTCTGTTCTTAGAGATCAGGCCCTGAAATTATCTTGAAACTGGGATTTAAACAAAGATTTGTAGAATTTGCATGTGATGCTGCATGCACTTTGTTAACAAAGTGAAATGCAAAATGTGAGGGAAACACACAAAGTAAACAGCTAAATGATTTTTTGTAGATTATATAATACTCGTAATTCTACAGAGATCAAATGTAGAATAAGATCATCTCCATTCATATTACAGAATGACTTCAATGTCTATGTACGTGCCTTCATATTTCTGGTGTAAATTCTCTAGATTTTAAAACTCATTGACTGCTGTACTGCTAAAGGACGTGTCACCTGGAAAGCAACATCTATTGCTAAGGCTATTCCTCCCCATCAGACTGCCTGTAGTTTTACAGCCAGCTGAAACTCAGTGTGGATTTCCATCAAGGCCTCTACTGACCAAAGACACAATTATAATTATTTTTAGTTCCAAGTGCCTGCATAATGGAAAGCGTACCTTGCATTTTGAAAAAATTGTGGCTTTTAAACATGTCAAGGAGGATTTGTGTTGCACACTATAAGTGACTTGTGAGTGTTTCAAAGGACAACACTACACAGGAACTGTTGAATAACTGACCCAGATATGGGACTGAAACATAGTGTAGTCTAGGTCCAGACTTTGCTTTGAGGAGAGTGAACCACCTTACCAGGTCCCAGATATCAGGAGTCTTGCGTGAACCATGTTAGGAGCTTCCAGGTTTTCTTCTTTATGCTTACCATAGAAGGGAGCTTAGGGACAATTAGTGTTAAATGCAGTGTGACAAAAACCAGGAGCTCCAGCATGAATGAAGGGAGTTAATTTTTTTTTGACATTATAGGGATATAGTCTCCAGAGGTCAAAAGGAAACTGAATCAAGTATCAGCCTAACACAAAGCTGCTTGGGATTTCTTAAAATTCAGATCTGCTGTCCTTTAAAAAAGTGATAACAAAAAGTGTGTATTTGTACATTTTTATGTACAGGAAGGAAGAGCAGAGACTGAAATCTGATGGTTGAAAAACTTTGGTGCCACCGTCCTAAGCATAGAGTTAGGCTAATTGAACTCTAAATAGGGAGAACCAAGTAATTATTGCTGTGGTAACACTAAGTTGAGGCTTTCTTTACTTAATTAAGATTGAGACATGTTAGTGACATGAGAATGGGCAAATTAAAATTATTGTGTTAAATTCCTTCTAATTTATTTTTATTGAATTTCATTGTTTAATTATGCTGCAGCAGAGAATAATTTAACTTGTCTAAAAAAAATAATCAACTTACTGCCAAATTCACATATTTATACTCTAGACTGCACTAGAGCTGTCTCTTGAAAACAAGTAAATTGATATTTTACACTGGAAGTGTATACTTTTTAGGATGTAAGGTTAGATAAAAGAGTAGTTAGGTTATGAATGAATGACTTTTAATGATTTATAACATACTTATAGATAATGAGATAGTACACTTTTTTTTTGGGTAGCACCCTCCTGAAAGTACTTAAATTCACTTATTACATTATTGCAGTATCATTGCAATGTCCTTTTAAAGGAAGACTTCCTGTTTCTACCCTTTATTCTGATACTTTCCCTTTAAATTTATGCAGTTGTTGTATGTGTGATAGCAGGAGGTTGCTTAAGGCAAACAGGGGGGGAACAGGGTTGTTGAATAGCAGGAGAATGTTCACCCTGCTTTAAGGAAAATAAAAAAAGCAAGCACATTCCATTTGTTTTCTTGTAAAGACCTATTATTTGTTAGGAATGGCTGAATATTTTTTTTGGTTTGTATTTTTGAAAGAACTGTTGTAATCAGAACTATAGAAAATATACAACATCTTGTTTACATTATATACTTCTCAGGTATTACTCATGAGCAGAATAATTCTTCATAGCCAAATGTTCTTCCATCCAGCATTAATTGTTTATCGTTTTATTACCCTAACTCATTACAGTTTGCTGGTATCACAACTTAAAAATGCCAGGAACATATTTCAGTTGAAGCAATGGATAACCTACAGTTCATTAACGAGAAAAGTAAACTCTTGATGAATGCATAGGTTTGCTTCTTTCTGGGGAAAAGTTATATGTTTTTTGGGAAAATAATATTTTTCTGTCTTTACTAGGTTTGAAAAAGCTTTCCTCACACCAGCCATGAAGGCTTTCTGAATAGTAAACTTTTGCAGGGTTTTAGGTATTTGCCCGAGTGGGCAGCTCTCTAAACAGAGATGACATGAGTTCTTCTATGAAGAATTACTGGAAAATGAGGACCTCTTGTATTTTAAATATGTGTTGTGTATTCTTGGTCCTAACTTCCTAACACCTACTCTCCTTATTCTTGTCTGTCCAGCAGTTTTCTCAAGGTTTCTCATTAGCAATATGCAAAACAGACTTACACTTGTACAATAAATAAAAAACAATTTAATGAAGCTTGAATATAGATTTGGATGAAGCTGGGAGACCTAAAATCCATGAAAGGGGCTTGGGAGAGTATCTCAGTTGATAGTTCACTCAAATCAGTAGAAAAGTATGACAGTTCTGATTCTAAATATGTATGAAAATATGCTTATTTCCAAATCAGCTAGCATATTTTTGAAGTGTAACTCTCTTGTTGACAGTTTACATTAATAGTTGTTATTTGGCAGAATTGGCAATCCTTTTATCCTTCCTTTAGTGAAGCACTTGGAAACCTGAGATCTTCCTTAATAGCTGGTACTCTTAGGCTTTGCTACAGTACAGTTACACTGCTCCTGACAGAGAAGGTGCTAACATTGGCTTTCCAAGATAAACTCCCAATTAATTTAATAAGCATTACTGGCCTCAGTCTCATACCATGGAATTTACAGTATTTCATTTTCCGAAAGTTTACTATCAACAAATTGATAGGACAATAACCAACATTGCTGCTAAAAACTAGGCAATATTCAAAGAGGTAATACATTGCAACACTTGCAAAGCTTTACTTATAAGATAATTACATATATACCATTTATATCTTTTATGTAACAATAGTGAGTATAGATCTCAAATCTGTAAATAGTTTGTAAGCATTACTAAGGAAAAGAACAAACTTATTTGACAGGGTGACTGTAGTTCCTCACTGCAGTGTATCATTCAGATAATGCTGTGAGGTTAATATGGATATGAATATTATGATAGCTTGTTCAAAATGTGTGTCATTTCAACCAAATATACCTTTACAGTATTTATAATGAAAACTGTATACCTAGCACTTACACTTGGCTTAGTTTTTCTGTTCTATACTTAAGAAGAGGTAGTAACATCCACACCTTCTAGGCCTGTTTGTTTACTTACAGTTGAATCCTACTTAAATTTGTTAGTACACCTTAACATCAAAGTGCATTCATGGTCTTAGGAATTCAGTATCTGCCATGGTTGAAAAGTTTGCTTTGTCTTGGAAGTAAGGTTAAGTTTGCAATGGAAATTTTAGACATAGCCTTGGCCTGTGTGCTGTGATTGGATTGGACTGCTGCAATGTGCCAGCTTTCTTTTTTTTTTGAAGTGCCAAGTTTTGCTTTCACAGTGAAATATGTCAATGCAATTAATTCTGTCTTTACCACGCAGCCTTTCTCTGAGGTCTTGACTGGTGAGGGCAGAATTAAGTCCAAGATACAACTTTTGTTGTAAATTCCTGGTCTCAGTTTTGAGTTGTATCTCAGCTCAGTGGTGGTATTTGAAATGATGAGACCAGAAGAATCTGTCCTTATCTCTTCTCTGTATGAAATACTGTCAGTGGAGGTAGGTGGTGTGTTGCAATCTGCTTTACAATACATTGGGGCTGGGGGAGGGGGGAACCCTACCCATCACATCTGCCTTGGGAATCTTGCCAAGGTGAAAAGGAGGAGAATGGCATATATGAGGGAGGACAACCCCAGTGATGAGTAACAAAAACAACCAATAAATACACATCAAGGATGATGAGATGAACTTATACTTAAATCTGTTAAGTGAATGTACTGCAGTACACTTAAAACAAAATCATCCTTGAATAATTGAGAATAACTAATTGAAATGCCAAGAAAAGGGTCAAATGATTACAGGGAGAGAAGGGAGGAGAAATTAATAATAAAAATGTAGCAACTGTAAAAGAAAGAGATACAGGAAAAAGAAACATTTTCATGCAAGATTGTCAGAAAACATTGCTCAGCATACATTATGTAACCATATCCTTCAGAATTATTTACTTCTTCCTTTAGATATCTTTAATTAGCTCTCTCCTGTAATTGTAATTTGTGACAACTGCTCTAAGGCAAATACTATTTTATTTAAAGTTCTTTGTGGATATTTGATGGAATTCGATTAGAATCTTGGATTTAACAGGGAAGAAGTATTGGATACTATTTTTATGAATGTACATTTGAGCTGAAAAGGTGACCATAACTTTCATGAAAAATATGTCAATCTGTAAGTTTTAGTTCATTTGTTATAAAAGCTCTCTCAGTTAGAGCACTGTTATTGTTTGGAGTTAATATGCTGGAGAATTTGCTTTTTTTCCTCCTGTCAACTTCCTCCCGGCAAAAAAGAAGTAGTAACTGATGCTAATTCTGAGTAGAAATCACAGGATGTGATTTATCTTCTAATATGCACAATGGGAAAGAAAAAACAATAAATACATTAAACTAATAATTTGTAAACATTTTGATGGTTGAAAATTCATTAATTTTTTAGTGATTACTTAAGAAAATACAAATTAAAAATCATTCTCGGGAGGCAGTCTAATTTTTTTTCTTCTTTGGTCAATAGTTGTGAAGAAAAGTTATGCTTTCCTAATGTCTTGATGCTTCTTTCTTGTGAAAATATTACATTTTAAAGTGCTAGTAATTTGAATTAACTGACTGCTGTATCATTTCACCAGGCTTATTGCGATTACCCACAGAAACATCTGAGAATTCTGAAACATTCTTGAATCCTTACAATGAATCAGAAACTTGCTGTTTTTTGTGAATCTCTTTTTCGAAGGTATTGGATTAGCCTATCTCAAGCTTGTAGCTGATGCATGTCCTTGTATGTCCTGTTTGAATCAGGATAAGCAACATTGCTTCAAATATGTAATATTGAACCACATAAACTGGTTTAGGTCCCTATTTAAGTATTGGATGTGACATGATGTTGTATCCCAATATTGGAATTGCTGATAAAGTCATAGAGTGAGGAAAAATGGGTGGGGAAATACTGAGTTAAATACTGCTTTGAATGTATTTAGGTCATAAGATGATGGATAATTAGAACAACTAGTCATGAATGTCACAGGAATTTAATGACAATGAACAATCTTGTTAAAGATTCAACTCAATTCAGCATTAAAACCACAGTTCCTAACATTCCCAAAGTGTCCAATCTAAGAGGAACCTCTGATAAGATCATGAGAGTTAGCAGATATTGCTAGAAGCACCCAGTTTGGAGGGAGTGTTTTAGAAGAAACACTCTATTAGTTTGATTGTCAAATCTGATTATTCCATTATTCAGCCAGTCCAGTATAATTGGTTATGGTCTCCTTACAGAACAAGGAAGAGTTAAAAATAGTCCTAAAACAAAATGTAAAAAAAGTCATCTTGTGAAACTGAACCCAAATACAGAGTAAAAGCAGATTAACTACATTCAAAGATACGAATGGCTTTTTCTATCTTTTTCTGAAAATCTCTGTTTCTTTTCAATATTTGCATGTATGTTTGCTGAGGAAAATTTATTTCAGATCCCATAAGTGATTTAACTTGTACATGTCTAAAGTTTGATATCCCCAGTATTAAATGGGGATTTAGTTTTTATTGTATAGATGCTCAGCACCTTATAAAAATGGAAGTTTTTTTTTTTCTGTGGTATCTCAGACAGGGCAAATGAAAGCTGATGCACTTGCAATTATGATTGCCCCCTGTAAATTTAATCCTATAAATGTAGGGATATGAAATTTATTGGCCAGGGGTAAAGTGATGTGCCTGGACTGAAACTGCTTGGTGCTACAAGAGGGAATTTAGATGAGTAGGTAAGATATTGACCAAGGTTTCTGGACCTTAATTAGCAGAATAATTTGCATGTTGTAATAGTGATCTTGTTCTTAATCGAGGATGTTGACAACTTGTTGCATATATTACTCCCTCTCTCCTATTTATAGAAGCCCAATAGCACGAAGTTTTAACTGCCTTTAAAAATTATTTCAAGGGAACTGATGTAGTTTAGGTACTGCCTTTCATTGAGTGCCTTTAGAAGTTCGTATCATGTGATTAGATCAGTCAAATAAGTCTAAATTATGAGGAATGCCACTGGTGTTTTAAGTCTATAGTAAGAAACGCAGAAATCTGATTTTTTTTTTAAATTAGAGATACGTTCTCCATTGTTTGTGTTAAAACAAGGACCAAACAGGTATAAATAGTCCTAAAATAAAAATGAAAATAAACTATACTGATCTTTTTTGAATCAACTAAGAAATATGTAAAATAATGAAAATAAAACATTTTCTTTGATCTTTGATGTTTTCTTTTCTCTTCATACTCTTTTGAGTTACAGACATGCTTAAATGGTGTATTATTCAAGAATATTTTAATTCTAAATTGCTTTTCCTGTACTTCATAGTTCATATAATTAAAGTAGTTGTTCAGAGTATGAAGATGACTTGCAGTTTATGTGAGATCACGTCTTCAGGAGTCAGTGCTTTATAGAAGCGACCATATCCTTTTGACGCAATTCCATTTCATTGATGTTCCTGTTTACTCTCAGATGTGTTTCTATCTACCTGGCAGTGTCTTAACCAGGGTTGAATCAGAGACTTTTATTTTATAATTTCCAACTGGTTTCTTTTATCAATGCATAGTGCTGACATAGAACAGACAAAAACAACCCCACAACAAAAAAACTTAAAAATTTGGAAAGGTGAGCTACAAGATACCTTTTTTTTTTTTTAAAAAAAAAGCTTAAAATCTGCTAGAGTCTAGAACAAAATGACAGTTTAAAAAGACAGGGTGATTCTTGGTAAAGTACGTACTTAAAACAGTATGTGGAAAACTCAGATTTGGAATCTGACATATTTTTAGAGATCTGATCTGCAGCAAGCTTTATAAATGGTAGGTGCACGTTGCAATGGTGGAATGATTGGTTGTTGGCCTACGCTGAATGATACTTATTTAATGTTAGTATAGCCTATATACATCTTTAAGAGTTCTTGGTTTGCAGATTGTTGTTACTGCATTTAACCATTCCAATGCAAAAAGGCTGTTTCTGATTTTAAAAAGTTTCATAACTTAGCAACAGAGAAACAAACACAGCTGGAGCATACAAAACAAAGGCGGCAACTGAAATAGTTCAGATGGCTGTGAATACTTCCCTTTTAGATAAGAAACTACTCCAGATACCAGATTTTGAAGTGTTTTGTTTTTTGTAGGTGTATGTGCTTCTGACCCATAATTTTTAATCTGTTTTTTTTATAACCAGAAATAACTTTTCTTTTAAAACCAAAATGTTACTTAGTAGTTAAACCACAGAGATTTGTTTTGGGGATTTTTCACCTTTTGTGCTTCTTATATATACTTATAGAAAAATTCCTAAACGTAACCATAACATTATGTGTTTATAACTTTTTAATTATTCATTTATTTCAATTCTCTGGACAATAAGAAAAAAGTTCAAGAACATTAACTAATGATAAATGTAGCTTATGGCTTTAACCTGAAGGATCTAAACACTGTGAGTGCTGACCATTGCATTTTAGGGATGACATTTAGGAGCTGGCAAAATAAGTCAAAATATTGGGAATATTTATTCAAACTCTGGCACAGTCTTTGCTTAAATAACTTGGAATTTCACAGTATTTATATAGTCAAGTAAATATCCTTTAATTTTTGATCTGCCATTTGACTTTGTGCCTGTTTTTATTTTCAGACCAGTTTTTTTTGGAGGGAGTAGGGTGGTTTAAAGACTGTCCAAAACCTGTCAGTTGTCTTTAATATGGTATAAGTCATGGTTCATATCACCAGCTCCGAAGTATACAATACATTGTTTCAAACTAATATTTTACTCTACGGTCAGTTTTGCCTCTGAAGTAGAAATCAAAACTCAAGCTGCTGAGCATCTCAGGGTAGGCTTTCTTTGAAAAGGCTGACCTGTCAGGCTCCTCATCTGCCAAATATGAACAAATCTGCCTGACTCTATAGGACTCTTCATATTATCCAGTGTGTCCATGACTGTATGATTCTCATCCATCACAATTTCTATGAACAAGTAGCAGTGGTATTACACTTTTTCTTTATTTAAACTTATGCGAAAGTTGCAGCTACACTGTGTATTCTCTTGTTTACATGCCTTTGGTGAAGTATGGCCTTCCTTCACGGAAATAGTTTTATGATCCCTGTTGTGCTGCAATGCATGAAACTGCAAACACCTGGAAAGATTTTCCATGGTGCAAGCACTGGTGCATCAGCAGCCAAACATCTGGAACTCATCAGGAGATTCCCAATAGTCCCTTCAAATGCTGACTGAGACTTCTTTCTTTTATAAGACACACATTTCTCTCTTGACATTGATTCTGAAAACTGGTGGGGAGGAAGGGAAGTCTCTGATTGGTAAATGAAATTATTTACCACCAGGAACAAAAATATCACCATGCATGCACATAATGTTTTTAAATAAAATATTCACTTAAAAGAAAACTTCATTTGTTGTTATTAGTAAGTTGTATCAAGATGTCTATAAATACTTTGGTTGTGAAATATGGAGTTTGACCTGAAGTGAAATGCTTTCCAAAGAAGTGTTAAAACCAACCCAGGTCTCAACATATTAAGAAAATTCTCTGACTTAGACTCTCATAATGTACATTCTTGCCTTACATCCTGTCCTTTTCTTTTTTTTGTCTTTTTTTTTTGTGTGTGTCTCTGTAATGATATGGATAAAGTAGAGGTGAAAAGTAAAGAGATGGAGCAGCTCCAGTTATGTCTGCTGTTTCCAATTTTGTACAGTTCCCCCTTCCTGATCTTTCACACAAGTCCTTATTGTGAGCTGTTTCTAATAGTTGCTGATATTGTTGCTTTGTACTGTAACCTTCTGGGGACATCTGGCACACTGCAACTTTGTTGCATCTGGTTGATGGTACAAATTATTTTCTGCTTAAAGTCAAGTCACTTTTGAATGGCCACAGAGGCATAATTTTCAGGTCTCTATGATGAGATATGTGGAAACTGCCCAAGTGCTTTTTTTTAAAATGATGTTCCTTCTATTTTGGCTTTTCCCATGCCAAAACAGGGATCCATCCTGGGATGTTTCGGTGCTGCTCAGCTTAGGACATCTATTGATTTCTCCTATATTAGACTGGACATTCAGTCAATTATTGGAGGGGGAAAAAGGCCTCTTTATCATACATATTTTTCTCCAGCAACATGCTGTCTGTGGAGAAATTGAGGTGAATTGTATAAGCAATATTTTGATGACTGTATGCTGCTCAAAAATACCTCTTAGAGATATTTGATAGGTCTAACAACTGCTTCCACATCCTACTGGAGAAACCAGCTAGAGACAGTTGCAGGATTCAACCTTCATTATTAGAAACATAAGATTTACATTATTTTTAAATCACAGGAAGATTCTGATTTGTTTGGGGGTTTCCTAATATTATTATGTTAGCAGTGGCTCTTTAGGAGAATTAAAGGTTTGAAGGTCTATGGGACCTGATGGGATACATCCCAGAGTCCTGAGGGAATTGGCTGATGTGGTTGCCAGGCCACTCTCCATAATATTTGAAAAGTCATGGCAGTCAGGAGAAGTCGCCCCTCTTTGAGTCACCAGGGACATTGTGCCCATTGTTAAAAACAGTAGAAACGATGACCCTGGGAACTACCAGCCTGTCAGTTTCACCTGGGAAGATCATAGAATAGATCCTCTTAGAAGCTATGATAAAGCACATGGAGGACAGCGATTCAAGACAGCCAACATGGCTTCACCAAGGGCTTTCTATGATGGGGTGACCACATCTGTGAACATGGGAAAAGCAATGGATGTAATCTATGTGGACTTTTGTAAAGCCTTTGACACAGTCCTCTGCATCATCCTTCTCTCTGCATTGGAGAAATGTAGATTTGATGGTTGGACTACTTGGTGGATAAGGGATTGGTCATATTCAGAGAGTAGTGGTCAATGGTTCAATATCTAAATGGAGACCATGACAAGTGGTATCCCTAAGGGGTCTGTACTGGGACCAGTGCTGTTTAATGTTTTCATCAATGCTATAGACAGTAAGATTGAGTCCACCCTCAGCAAGTCTGCAGATGACACCAACCTGAGTAGTGCAGTTGTTACACCAGAAGGACAGGATGTCATCCAGAGGGACCTGGACAAGTTGGAGAAGCAGGCCTGTGTGAACCTTATAAGGTTCAACAAGGCGAAGTGCAAGGTCCTACACCAGGGTAGGGGCAATCCATGGTTTCAGTGCAGGATGGGGGATGATGTGATTGAGAGCAGGCCTGTGGAGAAGGATTACCTGAACGGGGCGCAAGAAAGATGGGGAGGGACTTTTTACAGGAGCAAGTACTGATAGGACTAGGGGGAATGGCTTTAAATTCCAGGAAGGAGGAAGATTTAGATTAGACATTGGGAAGAAATCCTTCACAGTGTTGGTGTTGAGGTTCTAGCACAGGTTGCTCAGTGAAGCTGTGGACACCCCCTCTCTAGAAGTGTCCAAGGCCATGTTGGATGGGGCCTTGAGCTGCCTGAAATAGTGGGAGGTGTCCCTGTTCATGGCAGGGACGCTGGAACTATATTGTCTTTAAGGTCCCTTCCATCCCAAACCCTTCTATGATAATCAATTTACTGGACTGCAAAATTTTCTGAACTGCTTACCTCCAGATATTTGGTATATAGAAAAATATAACTAGAATATGTTTGGTGACAAAAATAAATAAGAATGCAGCAGTAACTTTGGGGGTATTTTGATCATAGAAATGGGTACTGATTTACTAATAACAGAGAAATGTCCAATGTAATTCTCACTGGAAAACAAAGCTTGATTATTATTAAAAATACATATATGTATATGTATATAACAGAAAGAACACCTCTGTTGTCTTTTCTGAGGTAAAAGAAAACTTCATTCTAGTGGCAAGGGTAACAGGAAAATTTTCAGTAGATTTAGGATGTCACATACAATTCATGTCTTGCCAGAGACTGCAGTGAGTAGGATGTGCTGAGTATATTTCTGGCTTAGGATCTAAGAGACCTTTCCAAACTCACACAAGACCTCTGTGGCAAATGTGGATTTTCTGACTCTTAGTCCCATCTTCAAATTGCAGGAATATACACCCTATCTCTCTTCTTTATCTTTCTGTTCTAAGTTTTCTTGTATGTGAAGCAAGAGTAACAACAGGTTTGTAGGTCAAAGAGATGAGTCCTTGGTAGATTTAGGTTTTGCATCCAATATGCAAAAGCTCTGCTTCAATAAGCAGTTGAATTACTTTGTAGAGATAACTCTCTCATATAAAAGTGCTAATACTGGGTTCTTCAACTCTAATATGCTCTCTTTCTGGTCACCTCCCAGATTTGTTGATCCTGTCAATATGCATACTGCATTAGGCCTGGTAGAGAAATGTAAACTTTTAGTGCACTGAGCCATACCAACTGTAGTGCAATTTGATGATAAAAGAGCCATTGGAATATTTTGCTGGAAAGCCAGAGTACATTTTTCAAGCATGTGTTTATAAACTCCTGGTTCTTAGCACAATGGTTGCATTATAAACGAGAGCTCAGGAAAAGGCAAGGCTCCAAGTGGAGGCAGGAGTGGAAAAGGAGTAACAGCTCACTTCTGTTTATCACACCAGCTTGAGCAGGATGTGCTTTCACAAATCTAAATATTTATGTAAACAGATGCACATTAAACCACTAGGAAATAAATAAAGCTTTCTGAAAATAAAACTCCACAATGTCATCAGGAGCTGTTTATCTTCAAGAATTGTGGGAATTGGCTTGAATATCCAAATATTTCATTGGAAGAAAGGCAATGAAACTAGCTTCAGATGTAATTTCTTAAATTTATATGACACAGGCCATCTGACTGTGCTGTGTGTATGGATTGAGTAGTAGTATTTTTTCTAAAACCAGCCACTTTTACCTTCTTTCACAGCCTCAGACAACAGTTGATCATCTGTATTTGTTGCTGGTATAGCCTTTAGGTGAGAGGTGCTGTTGTCTGCCCTTCTGCATACTAAGCCTTGTTGGTTGTGGTACTCCGCTAGACGAAGCGTTGGCTATCTCTCACCCACACAGTGCAATCATGCTAGATCTACATAGCGTTTCTCCCATTATATTGTATGTTCCTATGGAATCATGTCTCAGCTGACAATGGTTGGTTTTATACGAATGCTGAATCAAAAGACACTGTCACCTACCAGTGATTTTTCTGCAGTGTGCTGCTTTCTCTGACTAACTTCTGTAATTTGAAAGATGGTATGCTGCAGTCACAGTTTAATAGCTATTTTATTCCTATGTTTTGTAAGTAATTTTTTGCTGGGGTCAGCTTGTGTGGTGGCTTGTTTGGGTGGGGTTTTTAAAATTCTTCTCTTGGTAGATCAATGAATGTGTGGGTTTTTGTTTCATGGGGGTTTTGTTTGTTTGTTTGTTTGTTTGTTTGTTTTTCTAATAAAGTGCTCCATACCCTTAATGTTCCTCGAATTTCTTTGTCTGGTGTACAACTTCAAATAAGCTGTTACTTTTAAAATTAAGTTTACCAGACTCCTAAATTTCTAACCTTACCATGGACTTTACTGTGACATCTTGTATCCCTATGTCCTCTGCAAATGCATCACAACCTGTATTCAGGATTCTTTTCCCTTGGATATGAATCCAGGTTTTCATATAAAGGATTAGGATGTAGCATAAATACATTATTTTAGACTATATAAATGAAACAGCTCCATCACACCTCGAAGTTATACAAGAGGAGAAAGTTCTGCATTCTGCAGATTTCAATTGTATTTTCTGTATGTAATAACTTCTATTTGAGAGCATTAGTTAAGATTTTTTGATAGGTTTCTATTCTATAAGCAGATTTGGACTTTTAGACATCTGTGGCTTCTTGACCAGTTTTATCTCTAAAAGAGCCATGTAACAGAAGTTAGTAAATGGAGCATTCAAACAAACTGTAGCAAATTTGCTACAAATTGACTTTAAGAGATATAAGAGCCATCAAGATGTATTAACAGATTTTTATGATCAGTTTACGTCAATAAATGCCAGTTCCATGTGTTCTTACTGTGAGAATATTGCAGCTGGTCAAATGGTTGGAGAGTTTGTGGTTGGAAAATAAAATTAGTTCTGCTTAGCCTTGAGTTGATGTAGACAAAAGCACTTTTTTTGTTGGTTTTTTTGCATCAAGCACCATGTTTCTGAAACTTACTGAATCTATATCTTGTGTCTGTTCTTACTTCCATTAAAAGTGAAGATGCTGGCGCTGCAAACAAATCAAGGGTTCTGTGATTATGAAATCCTTGTAGTTGCTTGATCCTGCAGAAGTTTTGTGAATGTGACAAACCCGACAATAGCTCTTTTGATCAGAACACTCATGGCCATAAAGATTGATCAAGTGCCCCCCTTACTTATACCACTGCTTTGTCTACAGCTAAAAATCTCTCTGTTTTAACACCACAAGATGTATGAAAAAAAAAGAACAGTCACTGATTTTGACCAGTTAGACTTCACAGATCCAAAAAGTCAAACCCATTATTATTTCTTATACCTATCCAAAGAGTTATCCACCTTTTATTTCTCATCCCTGAAACAGTTCCCCTAACTGTGGAAAGAATTTTTTCTGTTTTTTCCCCATATATTCTAAACCTTTTCTCTGTTTCTTCTACTAACTTATTTGTGTTGAAGAATGCTAAAAAGAAAAAAATGCCGATAAAAAATCTGAGATATGTTTTCTTTAAGTTTGGGTTTCACCAAGTTCAGTAAATTTCATCATTTGGACAGAATAATTACTTGCAGAATAAAGCAATGCTTGAGCGGTATCAGAATGTGAATACCCTGGCTGCATGTTGTTGGAACAGAAGCGTCCCATGTCCCTCCAAGTGCACATTAGTAATCAGTAGAATTGAATTAACATAATGATTTTTAAATATTTGGAGAGAGGAGCATTTTGTAGGATTACTGTCTTAAATGTATAATTATTTTAAATGTCTGAAAAATCCAGCCAATTGATCTGCTGTATGTACTCAGCATGAGAACCCTGACATGTGAGTTGGGGACCTGGTGGGGAGTTGCCCTCCCACCATCTAGAGGACATCAGTTACAACAAATGTACCCGATGGATGTGTCCTGGTGATCCTTTGGAGGAGAAGGACCTGGGGGTGTTGGTTGACAGCTGACTGAACATAAGCCAGCAGTGGCCCATGTGGCCAAGAAGGCCAATGGCATCTTGGCTTGTATCGGAAACGACATGGCCAGCAGGTCCAGAGAGGTTATTCTCCCTCTGTACTTGGCACTGGTGAGACCGCTCCTTGAATCCTGTGTTCAGTTCTGGACCCCTCATCACAAGAAGGTTGTTGAGGCTCTGGAGCGAGTCCAGGGAAGAGAAACGAAGCTGGTGAGGGGGTTGGAGAACAAGAGGAGTGGCTGGGAGAGCTGGGGTTGTTTAGCCTGGAGAAGAGGAGGCTGAGAGGAGACCTCATTGCTCTCTACAACTACCTGAAAGGAGGTTGTGGCAGAGGAGGGAGCTGGCCTCTTCTCCCAAGTCTATGATTCTATGATTCAGTTGTCAATTAGCTGAAAATTTCTGCTTAAAAGTGCACACAGTGCACACTATAGTGCGTGCACACACGCACACATCATTAGAGTACACGCAGGTACTTCATGCTTCTTGGGAGTTTTTCATTTTTTATTAATTTTGGGCTTTCATTATGGATGGTCTGTGAATGGAGGATATGTTTCGTTGAGGATGACATGTTTGTTACTGATCATCTGCACCCTATGGAACAACACAGTTAGGCACTGAGTTTTTCTCAGGAATACTGATTTCAAATAATAACCTGTTCTTATGAGTTGATTTGCTGTTACAGAGGTATATTCCAGTTTTTCCAAGATGCCCATTATTCAATAGTAGTATGCTTGGCTTTGTTGTTGTTGCTGTTGTTCTTTGCCTGATGATGACTATTCTGCATGTTTCATGTTCTCTAATCATAAGCTGAGAGAGGAATAAATTATAGTCATAGATTTGTTGATTTCCTGGGCCCTTTGAAGGTCATCCAATACAACTTCTTTTTCAAAACATAAACATCAGATCAGTCATTGCTTTGATTAGCTTCAGCCTTAAATCTTCACAGGTGATGGCCATAGAGTTTCCCTGAGTAAACGATTTCAATGCCAAATTATCACCCAGTGTCTGTTTTTTTCCCCTTAATGTCCAGTCTGCTCTCCTAAAATGCTGGCTTCAGTGTGTGGCCATTATACCTTGTTATGTTGTCTACTGCTACTGACAATAATTTGCCTCTATCACCTTTGTAAGTCTCCTTCTTGTCTTTATGGGATGGTATTGGATCATACACTAACTACGTCTTTTTTTTTTCCCTTATTCTTCTTGGAGCAGGGGTCCAAAGCTGGGTGAAATTTGCCATCTGCACCTTCACCAATGCTGTGCAGAAGAAGATAGTGTCTTCCCCCTACTTCCCCCTGCTTTACTGCCTGTGTTCCTCCTAATGTACCCAGTTATGTGGTTTGCCTTAGTTGTGATGGAAGTACAGTATTGCCTACAAGGCAAGGTTGGCATTTGCTTTAACTACCAAGCCATTTTCAGCCAGTGCTCATACAGCTTGTGCTGCTTCCCCATCAGCAGAAATTTTCCCTTCCTGTTAAACTTCAGAAGTTTTCTGATGGCCAGTCCTCAGTTTGCACCAAGTTCCTCTGACTTGGAGATCCACCCTATTATTTCTATAAGTCTTTGAATTCCTGACAAAAGTTTTAGGTTTCCCGTATACTGAATATTTGTAGCTTGAGGGAGTAGGGCAGTTACCCTGCCTCATGCAGTGTTTCTGTTCTAGAAAAAAATTTCAGGACAGTCTTCTGTGTTGATAACCAAATGAGAATTTTTCATTCATTAAACTTTCTTTAAGAAATTTTGTTTATAGCAAAGGCATTTTGAATACAAATTTCCATATGGAGAATTTCCCAGAAGATAGTGATTACACTTGATGCCTGCAACACTGGGGGCCTTGAGAAAGAAATATGCCTTCTTTCTTGATGAAGTTTTGTTTCTGTTGCAAGTCTCTTGTATGTATTTTGTAAAGTTATGCTCTTAGCTTATGTTTATTAGCATTCATAATGGTCATGTCATACTACTTAACAATGAGATTAAAATCCTTAACTGTTACTTGTTTGCTTTGAAAGCTTGCTATTAGGGTAGCCAAATCTTTCTGACTGTTCTTCATGATAGCTACACAAGGACCTTGTGTAGCAGGAGTTTGAACTACCAAATTCAAAGAGTAAATAGATAACTTTCACTCTGCAGTATTATGAATGTGAAAGTCAAGATGACCATTCACTTTTCAGGGTCGTTTAGGAAACCAAAACCTAAAATGTATTCTGTAATTTCCTTTCTGAAATCCTCCTCTCCTATTATGTCTATGTATTTGTTTATCTTCTGCTCTTTATCTTTCAGAACTGTTTGTGTCTGCCAATACACTGGGCAGATACATGGCTTTGTCATGTGGGGCTCCTACCTGCCAAAAGGCATACAAACTTGTGGGGGAAAATAAATTGTGAGTTTTTGTTGAATGTCTTAGACTGTGTGTAAAGAAACCTCTGAGGGAGACTTTTCTAAGGTGGAACTGCTTTTGTTAATTTTTTCCCCCCCATTTTAACAGAGACCATTTTGATATTTTCTTCTGTCAGTTATTTAGCTCTAAGAAGTCTGTAGAAAGACTGATAATCTGGTGTTTTTATTCCTTCACAAGAATTTCACCACAGATGTGATTTCTACATGGTGCTATAAGAAAAGACCTAGAAGTGTTTAGTAAAGTTATTGTAATGACAACATCACTGTCCTTTTAAGTTTCCTTTCTTTAGGAAAAGCTAGATTGATGTGTTTCTGCAAAATATATTCCTTCTATACTATTCTGGATGAAGTTAATTTTGGTACAGGAGAGAAAAGAGATGTGCTTGTCTATTGTTTTCCTCATGCTGCTCCTCTCCCTCATATAAGGATCTGCGTTACCTTTAGCAATCACTGAGGAATCCAGAATGAGATGTGGGCAGTGTGGGGAGATAATACTATCTTCTGGCAAGAGAAAACAGTCCTTATGCAGACTGCTAGAGTATGTTATGTCTCATAGATCTGGCTGGTTTGGACTGTTGAAACATTTTTGAAAAGAGGAAAGAAAGCAACAAATATTGTTTTGGAATGTAGTATTTATGGAAATACCTGCTGATTTTCTACGATTGCAGACAGTAGTCATGGAACATAATCCATCCTGTCACCCAGATCATTTAAGTAGTGTATATCTGCAATCTTGGAGTGCTTAAGAAAGGAAATGATGATACCAGAATGAATTTATGCATTCTGAAGATTTTTTTTTGCCTAGTTGGATTTAGAAATTACTATACTAATTTCTTAGAAATGCTTAAGTAACTTAAATGAACTTTTGAATCTATTACTGCTGGCTTAATATATCTTTGTGTGGAGACTATATTTGAAGTTAATGCGTTAAAAAATTGAAAGCCATTTAAAAATTCTTAAGTTGTTTCTAAGAAACCATTGGGGGAAAATAATTTCTTAGCAGTTTTTCACTGTCTCATTCACTCTGCCAGGTGCTGCTCATATAATTTGGTTAGGTTCTGTGGGCTTGTGGGTTCTTTTTTTTGTCCATTTTCTGCCCTAGTTTTTTGGGTTATATGACACTTGGCTGTGGAACTTCAGTCCTTCATGTAAATCTGAAGGTAAATCTTAATCTTGAGACCAAAGTGTTTCATCACAAGAGAAATTCCTGTTAAATATTTTTTCAAAATGGATGGAGATATATTACTCTATTAATTTTTATAGTTTCTTAATCTGGCTTGAGTCACTGGGAAGAAAGCCACGAGTTCTTTGGTACAGAGCCTTTGAGCAGCCTGTGGGTTACTGTGCTGAAGCACAGCATCTGCACTAGCCTAAACAAACCATTCTTCTTGAACCCTTTGGAGATTCTAGAGTTATGAATAGCAATTTTCTAGTCCACCTAATATAATTATATTAAAAATTTAAATATTTTGAAATAGACAAATATTCACCTGCTTATGCTTGGTCTGAGCATAATTAAAATACACTTGATATTTATGATTCATTCTATGAAGAGTTACAAGTGATATTTTTGTGTATAAGAAATATTCTGAATGCTGAATTGCTTTGTGTGATACACTTTTGTTATTATTTCCATATGCACAAACCCTGGGAGTTTTAATATACACTTAAGTTCCATAAATCTTTATGAATCACAGAAAAACAGTTGCTTAGGTCAGATTACATTTTCCGTAGTTTCATTAAAATATATTTTGAGGAGATGTTTTTGTCGTCTTTTCCATTCCAATTGTCCTGAGTATGTTTTTTATGTATGATTTTCATCACTATTATTTGACAATATATAAAATGAAACAGAGCAAGAGAAGAAAGATGAGGAACCAGTTCTTTCTCTTAAACTGACTCACATTTCCTGTGTGAATTTGGACCAATCACTTAACTTTTTCATGTCTGTTTCCACATCTGCACAGCAGGAGAAAATTTCCCATGGGCTTCATAAAATATAATTAATTTTTGGAAGGTACCTAGAGATTCTCAAATAGAAAGGCCTGTAAATTCCAACATCTTATAAATTGCATCATGAC
Organism: Piaya cayana; assembly: GCA_013389865.1. Classification (NCBI taxonomy): domain Eukaryota; kingdom Metazoa; phylum Chordata; class Aves; order Cuculiformes; family Coccyzidae; genus Piaya; species Piaya cayana. Next base: position 48,181 of record WAAB01017789.1, read on the forward strand.
AGCATTGATTAACTTAGGACTTGGTAAAAAAAAAGTACAGATTATTTGTACATTTGTGTCAATAGCTGTAATTGTTCTCTGTTGTTACATACTGTCAACAGTAAACCTGACAAATGTTAGCTCAAGCAGGTTTACATTACTACTAGAAACTTCAGCTCTCAGTAAAAAAATTGGAATAGGATAAAAAATCTGGGCTTAAAATAAGAACTCTAATAAAAAAAATGAAAAAAAAGAAAAAAGGTAGTATTTGTCATTAAGATAAGTACTCTTAAAACTCTTTGCTTGTGGTGTTGTCATCATGGCTCTTTTTTTTGTTCATAACTTCTCTTGCCTGTTATTGCTCAATATTTAACCTTTCCCTTTTGTGCCATAAGAATAAAAAGGATTGGATATTTTCAAAGCAATGCTACAGCCATCTGGAGAGCTATGCTTTTGGCCTTTTCCTGTATGTTTTTGTGGTGATTGTACTGGTTTCCCTGGTTGACCTTGTGATCAATAGATTCTATGCGTATCAGTTCTTTATTATTTTAGATCTGATTAGGAATAGCAATTTAGAGCAAAAAATGCATTTCAGATTCCTTTCAGATGGATTTGGGAGAGTTAGTTGACTCCACACTGATCAAGAAGCCTCGGAAAGGACTAAGCAGCTTTTCATTATCTGGAGTGTGAGAGAGCAGTTGTCTGACAGTGTCATCAGTGTCTTTCTGCATCCAGTCAACTGGAGTTGTCAGTCTGACCCAGCTTCTGCTAAAAAAGTAAGACGTTCAGGTTCTGGAGACTTTTCAGAGCTGTAATGCGTTATCATTCTGGATACTATTATATGAGATCTACTAAATAGCAAGAACTGTCACCTGAGGCCCCATGAATATAAAGCAAAATATAATTCTTGATGGACAGAAGTAGTAATAGAGAAAAAGCCCATTAATAATTAGCTACATAATTACTTTAGGGCAGCCCCCTGGAAAAGCTATTTTCCCTACACCCCTTTCTTCTTCCTCCTCTTTGCAAATTGGCCTTTGCCAAATCCTAATTTAAAGCATTTAGCAGGCATAGCTAGTAATCTCTAACTCTGTATAAAGTATCCTCCATGCGAGGCACACATATAAAGAAAGTCTGGATCATGGTTGGCTTTGCAAAGAGATGTTTTTGGATGGATAAAAATTCCCAAGGCCTCTGTTTGTTTATATAGTTCTTGGAATAACCCTATTTTCAAAAGGCTGCTGGCCAGCTGCTGAGACAGCATTCCAGCTAATATATCCCCAATACAATTACTACACGTTGCTTTTCTCATCATGATATCCCCAAGGCTGTTTTTCATTAAATCTCATGACTGGAATGTAGGAAAGTTCGCCATAAGTCAAAGCTCACAATGCCACAATATTTCTTTTTTCCTTTTCTTTTTTTTTTTTTTCCCTTTCCTCCTCCCTCCCCATTTCTTTTAACCAAGCCACTTTAAATGGAAATATACTTATTTCAGCTGCTTTAGCCCAGTGTATTTCTCTGTCTGTGGGTAGAATAAGGCATCTGTAATGTACGGTATGGCTGCATATATAATGCAAAGAATAAGCAGATCACCATGGTAGATCTCAAAAATTGTGTATGAAGAGGTTACTTTTAGCAAGTTGATCAAATATTCTGTTTCATAACATAAAAGCAGAGCCAGTACTAAGGATCATTGTGGTATAAATGCCCTTTCATTGTTCTTAGCAACCAAACCACTAAGGCAATGATCCAGGACAACAAACTACGCTTTTTCAGTTTGTTTTTATTTGAACTTTTTTTTTAAATTTTAAACTCAGAAAATTAAAAAACAGGAGTCATAAGTCTCATGGTCATGGTGCACAGGCAGCCCACAGGACTTAGAAAAGTTTACAACAAGTTTTTGGTTTGTGACTAGGTGAACTGCTGTAACTGAGTAAATACTTGCCCATTTCTTTGCTTCTTATTCATGGCAATTCTTGCATTTCTTCCACAGGTGTGAAATAGAAGTAAATAACACCTAATCATTGCCTCATTGTTCTGTTTTGTTTAATTTAGATCCATGATGCCAATCTGTCCATGTGATAAAGGCAGAACTAAATGTTCCCCAGGCAAAACCAATTTATATATGCTTTTACATCTCGACCATATGAATGATGGTCATTATATGATTGTGTGTGAGATATATAGTCTTGGACTAAACCCTCTGCTATTTTGTTTGTTTGTTTTTCTACATAGCTACTCTTGATTCTTGCATCCAGGATAAAGCAACTTTTCACCACTGATTTAGCTGCTTTCTGTACTTTCAGTGAGTACCACCAATTTCTTTACTTGTCACAGAGATCCTACCAAATTAAATGTTTAACCCTTCCTCCACCTCAAACCCATAAGCTTGTGGTCCACAGAATTTAAGGTGTGGGCAGTCCTTCTCTAAATATGTGTTCCATTTTCCTCTTTCCTAGAGCATATTGCACTTAATGTTAACCACAGCTCACCCTCGCTGTGATCAGCAGTGCCACTGATGTCTCCTGCTTCCAGTGGCATCTTTGTGCTGTGGGAGAGTCTGTTACAGACATTAGCTAAGACAGTAGATCTAAGTAGAAATAGATTAACTACCATAAGCAGGGGACTAGAAGAAGGAGGTTCAGAAGGCAGGATGTTACACTTAGTGATGGGTAAAAAAGAATACAGAACAAATGGTTGATGTCCTCTCTGGCTTTGTTGACTGTATTGCTCAATTTAAATAGTTAGTGGGTAACAAACTGTCTTGGTAGACAACTTCATGTCTACAGAGTTCTATTAATTTCAGCTAGACTCCAAAAACATACACAGATAATGAAAAGTGAGATAAAACCATCTTGGAGAGACACACAGGGCTGGGGTCCTGAAGGACAAATACATATTTTCAGTTTCTGTCTAGGAAAATTAAGAGAAACTAAATGGAATCAGTCAGAGGTCAGTCGTGCATGCGAATGACTGATATTTCATGTTCAACATTTTAGGCCATTTCTCTTCTTCCATTTCAGGCCTCCCTGCCTTCCCCCACAAAGCCTTGCAGTAATGTTGCCAAATGCTCTACCTTATTTGGGGAATAATACAGACAACACAGTTGTACCCAGTGTGCCTGAACTGGGTTACTGGCTTGTTTTCTGCAATTTCTTGAAACTTTTAGATGAAGAAATTCTGGAAAATGAGAAAGATATATTTAGAAAATGTAACAAGAACTTTTTGTCACCATATTTATCCACAGAAACTAAAACTGCTAAAGTGGGAAAAATGGCTAGCAGATACCATAGCAAAAAAAAGTCAAATTGTGCTCTGCAATTCAGGGAGGCTTCCAAACCCTTTAGTTGCGAAGTAGCTGCAGAAAGCAGGAGGACTTCAGCTTCCATAGAGGTCACTCTACAAAGACTGTTACTTGAACTGTTTTTTTTGTACTTTGAGAAAAGAAAGGTTCTTTGCTTCTTGGAAGTCATTATGAACATTGTTCCTTCAAGTCCCACTTCATTAAAAGTTAGTTTAGAGCTATTTAACTCATCCCCTCTAAGGGGAGTTAAGTCTTCTGAGCAACCAGAGACATGGATTTGATTTTCACAGAAGGTTGGATATAGACCTAAGGACACTGTAGATGGCTTGTCACAGGAAGAAGGTGGTAAGATCACTGTATTTTGAAGGTCTTAGCAGCAGAACTCCAGGGAAACAATGTTTTTCTTGAGAGTCCCACTGTGTAGGACTTTATAGATGGCAATATTAAAAAGCCTGAGTGTTTTTCCTGATGTTCCATTAAGTGTACATGGGAAAGCAATATTTTATGTGTAGAGGAGCACAGTTTATATTTACAGTCTAGTTTTTAAATCATCAACTTATATCTTCTGTGCTAAGAATTTTTTATATTTGAAAAATCTTTTATTTACAACTTCATATTATGTCTACTATCTATACCACCTGGGTTGGTGGACAATAAAAATATTCCATCTTCATTTACGATATGCTATTTGGGATTTACCCAAGCCAGAAGATAACGTAGATTATGCTAGAGTCTTTAAGAAATTGGAAATCATGGCAGTGTAAGGTAGATTAGGAAAAACCACCAAAGCAATCATTATGACTGTGAATAATTTTCCACTGCTGAAAAAAATATTGCCCTGTTGCTTTGATTAGCTTATGAGTAGGAATGTATGTACCTGAGGTTATATCCACATATATATATGTGTGTGTGTACTTAATGAAGCAGATATGAACACTAGTTGCTTATATGTACATACTTTTATGGATCAAAAATGTAGTCTTTTAAAAATTACATTGATTCTTTTTTCAAAAATACATGGAAAAATTATAACTTTTCATAGTGTAAGTTGTGTGTAAAGAGCTGCTGTTTCTTTCCACTGTGTATTTATATTTACACATACACATATACCTAGCCTAAATGTTTCAGTATGAATAGCTGGTGAATGATGGAAGGGTCAGTCAGGCATGATATAGATAGATGTCATTATTCGTTTAAAAGCTGCTGGCTGGGCTACTTAAATAGCTAGGTTTGGTCAGTTATATCTGGTTTCCACATGTGTTTCCTGTTTTTCTTCTAAATTCTATACTGTTCAGGGACCTGGGGAATGTAGGTCCAGGATTTTCCTGAAAGGAAAGACTGCTTTGTTCATTACTGCCATGGGAATGTGTTAAAATTAAGCATGTGTCATACAGGTCTTACCTGTGTTTCTCTAACAGCAGATACAAGCTTAGCTCATTAGAATTGTAAGAGTAGAAAGAAATCAATGGTGGGTTACTACTGGGGTTTTTTTGTACTTGAGTTGGTAGGAAAGAGTTCAGGATATGTGTGCGCACTGTTTAGTCATCTTTTGTTGTCTGCTAAAGTCAGATCAAGTAAATTAAAACAATGACTTTGAAGTATGCAAACTAAAGTAGCTCTGTGTCTTAGCCTAGCATAAAAAATAAAAATACATCAGTAGTCTTGAACATTCGGGAAGGGATAAAACATCCCAAGCACAAAACCTGGGAACATATAAAAAATGTGTTTATTTGAAATTTGTGACAAAGCATAATTGTATTTTTTCCTTCTCAGACAGCACTATTTTAATTATGAGTGGATCTGATAAGCCTCTAGAAATTAAGTTTTTGACTGTCCAGGAAAGAGGAATAAAATCTGCCAGGCCCTTATCAATATAATTTTCTAAATGTTGTGTGTACACTTGTAGTGGAATTACAGTAGTAAAATGTAGGATTTTCCTGACTACTTTGTAATGAGGGTGATCTATAAAATGTATTCCAGTCTCAAGTACCATAATACACACAAAAGAAGAAATTTCTGCAGTTTATTCTAGGCCTCTGATTTTAGGCCTGTATAAGTCAGGTAGATCACCTATTGATAGAATTTTACATTTGATAGAAAAGGTGCTGGTCCTGCAGAAAGAAACTTTGCAACATACAATTGTTGCAACAAAGGTCATTTCCATTGAATCATCAAACGTCATCATATTCAAAATTAGCCATCCCTAGCTTTGTGGCTTCTGACTCTCTACAGCCAAGCTCTCCTGCTTTCAGAGCTTTTTACAGTCCAAAGACCATCTCACTTGGATGAAGCACAGCCCTAGAATTCTTTCTGGTTTGTAGCCCCCAGATAGTTAGGTTTGGAATAATTAATTTTGCTGGAGATAGTTAGGTTTGGAATAATTAATTTTGCTGGCTTCTTAGTGACTACCCAAGACAACAGAAGAGGAACTAATAGCCACCTAGCACACCCTTCTTCAACTGTCAACTCCATATTAACCTATTTCATCAAATAGGGTAGAAGTATACAGGTGATCTAATTTTCAACTCCAGTTTGTGATCAACTTGTAATGGCAGCTCAGCTCCTTCTGTCTGGCCTAACTCAAGATTACCTTGGTACTGAGTTTCAGTGAATTTACGTGATATCTAGGGAGGTGGGGGGGACTCGCTCAAACAGAAGAGATAAGTCTTAATAGAGCTCCAGGTATTGCTTTTTCTTAAAGCATCATCTTTCACACTCAAAGCCTGATTGTGAGTTCCTGTGTGTGTGTAAAGGCGCAACAACAGTTTGATTCCAGGCTAGAGAAAAGAGGTGATAGTAAGCTGGTGCTGAAGCCTCTATATGCTTTGCAGGTATCATAAGGAGAACCAAAAGTGACAATCAGGGGTGTGTTAGTTAATTATGGCCTTCAGGGAGAGGGAATAGAAACATTCTTAATCACATATTAAACACACTGTATTTTTTGTTCAGCTGGTTATGGAAAATGTTGCCCAATATACTGTTATATCAAGTCTTAAGGAAATAGATTAAGAACTTAGGCAAGATAAAAGCTAAACCCATATTTCAAAATGTGAATAACTGGTTTGGGATGTCCAATAAGTCTTTTCAAAAAGTATTGCAGAAAATTGCCCTTATTATTTTTGAACGAAAATTGTAAATTTAGGGGTTTGTAAATTTAAGAGACAAAAGACTAACTCTATGAGAATACAATTAATCAGCCCTTCCACTCAGAAGATTATGCAGAGGGCAAAAAACTTGCTTGGAAATCCTTATGCATGTTTTACAAGATTTCCTAGAAAGATTTTTAAATAAAGAAATATGGTCAAGATATGTGACATAAAGGATGAGAAGCAAAACTAATCTTCTTGATAAATGAGAAAACAGGGTTTTACCCCTCACTTTTTGAAGAGGCAATGGTGCACAGAAATGCTACAGGAAAAGATTATGTTTTTAGAATAGTTTAAGAAGAGTATTTTGTATTTGCAGATAAGCATAGGTTAGGTGTTGTTAAGACAGGATACATTTTATTAAAAAGTAATATAAAACCTAAGTTTGTGAAGGGAACTAGTGTTGTTTTCCAATGATGTGCCAGATTTAAAGCAGCAGGAAGAGGAAAATTCTACCAGTACTCAAGACAGAAAAAAAAGAACTCACCTAAATTGCTACAATAACATTTAAGTTGTTATTCTGCTACCCACTAGGGAAGAAATAGTAAAAGTACATATGACTAGATTAGCCTTGCAAAATTGTAGCATGAAAGAAAACAGTGCAACACGTGAGCTATTTTGGCAACTGTATGTAACAATCTTAGTCAGAATTTTTCCTTTTGAATTTTACACAATGGTCTTGACTTTGCTTTGGGTAGTAGAAATTTTTGTTCAATTCTAGTGGTGGTGATTTTTTTTCTATTGATAGAATTTAACTCTCTTTAGAAGAAAATTTTTCTCAGTCTGTGCCAATTCTCCTTTATCTCTGTCACATAAGATGGATCTCTGCACCTAAACACATTTTGGGGGGCACAATACTCCTGCTGGTATGCAGTTGCCATCACTAGTATCAATACTTCAAATGAATAATTTGCATAGAAATGCATTTCTTTTCATTTCAAAAAAATTTTGTAGAACTCCAGTTAGGAATACATTCTTGAGTTCCTCTCCTCTGTAAAGAAATCTTGACTTGGTATAAATCCTCAGATAAAAAGTTCAGATGTGACAATTTCTCTTTTGAGGTCTGAAGCCGCCAGGTTTTATTCCTATTTGTGTTGGCTGAAATGTTGTTTGGGTTTTTTGGTCTCAAACTGAGATAGTAGTTGATACAGTTTCATGGGGAAAATTTTCTTTGATCTGAATGAAAGTATAGATTACTAGCAAATTTATGTAATGGTTCATGCTGTGTGTCACTGTTCCTGCTTTCATAGCTGTCTGTATTTCAATATGCCATTTGTCAAAATTGTCTTTGTCATATTGATGTATGAGAACAGGTGTTAAATCAGAATAATAGTTGTGAACCTAAACTACTGTCATAAGCCATAATGAAGACAAAAGTAACAAATCTGAATGTGTTTTGTACGAGTAATGAATTCCATGACTTAAAATGAAGGGACAAACAGTGTCCTAATGTCTGCTGCTACTATAGAGATGGCTTCCACAAAATTCCTGTTCCTGTGTAGTAGGGAACTGGGACCACAACTGTTTTGTGTTTAGCTGCCACCTAGGCCAGTGGGGAGGGGTCTATACTGGAACAATAATCTAGGTTTGAAATTCTAAAGTTTCTCAGAAACATTACAATAGACTTTCATGTTGATCACTTAGCATTATTTGACCTGTTTTACTGGACCTGTTTCAGAATGTCTTCAAGATCAAACTGTCATAAATCAATGAATATTGCTTTTTATTCTTTTAATTTATGTTGATACATATGGAAATATACTTACATACAGGATTTTTAAAATTGAGAACAGGGCACATATCTGCAAGTCTAAAGCCATTCTGCTCATTCAGAGGGTTGAAATGGTGATAGAGTAGTTTTGCTATTGGTGCAATTAACTGTTCCTTTTTCAGTCTCAGTTTGGACTGGAACCTGCTGCACATGGCAACCTTGCATGCAAGAATTGTTTCTGGCGAAACAGAGCATAGTCCTTAATGTAATACCAGGCTAGTGTTAGTGTTGCAAATTATTCTTTGTAACTCATCCCAAAATAACCTTTTAGGACAAGTGACAGAAGAAAGTATGGGAAAACTAGAAGACAAAATGCCATTAAGATGTTCAAGCTGTATTACTCTTGGTGACAGTTAAACAGCTTTTAATTAATTTGACCGCAATGTCAAGATCATCCTTCAAAGTCTTTTGTACTACTGAAAGCATCTTCCTTTGAAAAATGAAGACTGAGAGGGAAAAGAAAATGATACTAGTGCCAGCTGAGTAGCTTTTTGAACAGTTCTTGAGGTGAAACTAACTCTTGGACAGCTAAAGTGTGCCTGCTAGCTCAGAGCTGCTGTGGGGTAGAAGCACACTATGGACTGAGCTGCTGGGTATCCTGAACTCAGTGTCTGAGGAGGTGTACACCCTGCTGCTTAGGATGATAGATCTCTAAGCGTTCCTTGAATCTACCGGTGCTTTAGCTCATTCCCATCTCACAGTGAAATGTAAGAATTACAGGTGAAGCATTTTTGTTTCTGGCTCATAAATAGCTCCTTGCGCTCCCATTCCACTGAGTTCTTCATGGTGTGAAGTATGTATTATGTAAAGTGCTTGCATTTATGATGTGTCATGTAGGATTAATAAGTCTAGACATTCCTAACCTAGAGTGTTGTTAGGGATTTGAAGGTTTCTCTTTACTGATACATGCTTTTTCAATAAGAATACAGTCATCAGATTAGAAACTTGGTTTCTGCTTTGTTTATTGATCCAGACATATATTGTAAAGACAAAAACTATGTTTTTATGAAGGAAACCTAAAACTAATGATAATATTGTAAATGCAATTTACTTGACCTGTCTTTTATTACTGTTGCACATTTTATTCAGTTATGTCCAGACCAAAACAACAGTAGAGGATTTTTCTACTTTATTATTTAAACCAGCATACCCAAATAATTGTTTGTTGTTTAAAGCCATCACTTTGACTTCCTCAAGACTTCTTGTTACATACTGTATGATCCTTAAACTTAGCAACAGAATTCTATAGTCTGGATTTATTTTTTAATTTTTATTTTCTCCCTCCATCTAAACCCAAACAACACATTCTTTTTCTGTGCCAAATAAGACTTGAGGAAGCTCAGAGTTTTAATCTGACCAGAAAACAATTCTGTTGGGTTTTTTTTCTACTCTTTAATATAGTCTGAAAAGTGTCATTTAAGATGTTATCTTTGACGGTGATGCAAAATATTTGAAATAATCAACGGTATAAAATTATTGTGTAAGCTTATGACTTACGACTCAATGACTTAGTACAATTTTTGATTCTTCAGGAAATTCTACATGCTCTTATGTTTAATTTAACCTACCCTCATGTTCATCAGCTAGCAATAGCTTCATAATGCACTAAATGGGGCAACTGTGTCAATGTAGTAAGATTCAGGATAGATGATCAGTTTCCTGGTACTTACATGCACCATCCAACTATTATATATAGCCATGTAAATTAAGAGTTCTGGCAAGCATTCAGAGTCTCAGGAGATATGAAATATTTCAGTCCTGCTCAATGATGGGTCTGTCATTTATGATGGGCTTGTCCAGGAGAGTTGCCCTGTATATAAGGATATATACAAACCTAAATTTCAAATGTTTCTTTCAAAATCCTATTAGTAGATCATACTTAAGATGTTGTTTACAACAATTTCTTATTGCTATTCTAGTGATAGGTTAGTGCTTTCACTGCTCTCTTTGTCAGCAGAGATAGAGGTGATTGGATTTATTTTATTTTAGTTTTTAAGTGGGACAGACTTTATAAGCATGGACATACTTTCTGTTAAATCTTATAAATTACTTTAGTGTAATTATTTCTGACAGCTCACCTGTCACTTTAATAGGTTTCTCATAAGTAAGGAAAACCATTTTTTTCCTCTTTAACTGCCAGAGGAGAGGCCAGGAACAGAATAATTGATGTTTTATGATGTGATATTTTTTAGGGTTTTGTTGTAACAAAGACAAAAACCATCTGTAGCTGCAGAACAAAGTATAAAAAGTCAATTCTTGTATAAACACTGATGATCTACTCATAGTTGGTCTATTGCAGGGAAATAGAAAGCAGAAAATAATACCAGCAATAAAAATAATCACACAAAAAGAAAGAAAAAAAGTTATTGGCAGCAAGTTTTCTTAGGCAGCTTGCCAGTATCCTTATTCAGTGTTTATGGGAACATCTTGAAATGACTCCCAAATTAATGACTATATCTTCCATCACTCCAGTCTGATGTCTGAACATGAGGAGAAATAAACAATAGTTAATGATCTGGAAGCTGCTGGCAGTGACTATTAGTTCTGGTTCTTGTTTTCGCTTACTAACAGCAAGCCAGCAAACTGTTCTGATCAGATGTTTATCTTTGAAAAACATATGCAATGGAAAATCGCACCCCAGATTGCTATCTATTTCACAGTCTCCTTCACTGAGACAGTTTCACTGTTAACAAAATTATTTCATTTTAATTTCATAGCTAGCTTCTTTAAGATTAAAAGGTCTACTTTTAAACAGTGGTTTTCCTTCTTCCTCTCCTCCCCACTTTTTTTTCTTTTTTTTTTTTTTTTTAAGTGAGAGACCCTAGGCACCTGAGCAAACTCTGCTGTGGGATTACCTTGTGAACTCAACAAGGATATGTGCACAACTGTGCCAAAAAGGTTCTTACCGCACAATACCATTGACCAGGCCAAGCTGCTGGGGAGAGGCAACTAGTTTTTTTTATGCAAAGCAGTCAGATGATAAATTGCTGCAAGATCATTACTCTGTCATTTTACATTGAGTGTGCATATATAATGCAAAATGTCTTTAACTTTTTTCCCTATCCAATTATTTGAAAATGAATTTATTGTTTCGTCAGACAGTGGCATCTTTTTTTTTTTTCTCACAAGCTTTTACAGCCCAGTATAGTGCGTAATTTTATGCACAGTTAAGATGCATGTGATAGATTTCACAGTCATGTGATAAATATTTTCAATGTTCTGGAGTACCTAATTCTAATATTGGAAGCAAGACTATCTTGGTCCTTAGCAGCTTCATAGGATCACATGTTTCTGCACAATGCTTTTATTTTTGCAAAGGAATATTCAATATCAGCTGGGAACATAGGACTGGAAGGATGCCTTCATTTGTCAAGCCCAGTCCCCTGGTGTTACAGACAGTTAAATAACTCCTTCCCCATATTTACAATGTTATGTTCTAAGAGTGCTTTCTCCATTCCTGCCTTCCTAAATGTGGAACTCTTATCCTTCCCCAGAGATCAAGAAAAATAATTCATTACCCTGCAAATTTTTCTAGTAACCTTTTGACCAAGTGGAGAAAGAGAGAGTAGGTGTGCTTTACATTGTCCTCCCTCTTAAAAATACTTATTTCTAGTCTTTGAAGAAAGACCTAGGATGATGCAAATTTGCATTATAATATTTTGCATATTTTAGTTAAAAAGTCTGTCTGACCCAGAGGTATCACATATTAAATTTAGTATTTCTCATCTACTGAACACACTTAATTTTGACACGTGTTAGAGACTAGAGCATATAGTCACAATTGTATGGAGAAACACAATACTATTTTTTTTCATATTATCATGCTATTGATGTGAATTTGTTGTCTTAGAGAAGTTCTGAAAGTCCCTATTTGGGATAATTTTTAAAACGCATCATTGCTATGTGTAATTTAAACTTCTGCAGCTAAGACTGATGAAAATCTTTGTTGCATTTTTATATACTATCTTCTTACATACTTTTGAGTCCTAAATCTATTTGCTGACTTACTCTAATGGTTCTCATTGCAGCTTGTCTTTATAACTTCCATTACTTCTCTATGTAGAACTGTTACTGTTTTTCTAGTTACATATGAGGAGCTACGTCTCTGATAACATTCTTCAAACACTGTTGGGGTTGTTGAAGAAACTGCTAAGTGACTTAGAGAAATGTGATTTTTTTTGTCTTAATTATTGCTTTTGCTTCTTTGAATTCTGTTTCCTGAAATATACATGCCAGATGTCATCTTCAATTTCTTATTTCTTAGTTTGAGACCCCTTGCAGGGATCTTGCTTACAAACATTGCCAAAGGCCTTCTAATGCATCTTAATTTCTGAGTTTCAGAACTGTGGTATGTGGTGTATCCAACAAGAAAATAAAGACTACAGGAAGCTTCTGGAGTAACAAAATTGTTTTTGTAATGGTGGTTGATGAATTTCAGTTGAGCATACATTATTAAACTTTAGACAAAATGTAGTCTAGGACATAAAAATAAGAGTTCCACTGGTGAGGAAAGCTTGACCATTGTTTGCTGAGTACGGGTAAAAGTTTAACCTATGTGAATTCATTGAATTACAACTATTTTCTCAGTTGAATTAATGTAACCCTGACATGAAAGAAATCAGCCTGGACCTACATGTGGATGAAAAATGTACTTTTAAGAAATGCCACTTACAAGTACTTTAACAAAAAAATTACATTTAATTTTCAAGAGTCAACAGTCAAAGTTTCAGGTATAGAGGAATACTCCTGAAATTAGGGCAACTTGCCAGACGGCAAAGATTTTTCCCATTCTACAGTTCTTGTCTGTATTTGACATACGAGAAACAGAAGATGTAGCCAGACCAGTAGGTGAATTTAAAAGATAAATCCTTTTGAGGTTTGGAAAATTTAAATTAGCTGCAATCACATCAGTCACATTTGGCACTTCTGTACTTTCTTGTATCTTGTGGTATAAACCAATAAAGTAGATACTCTATAGATGGTCTGTATAGCAGAAATACTGTATTTTATATCCATAAGTACATCCTAGTCTGCAATGCTGTTCTTTCATCTAGGCTGCTTTTATCAACGTTGTTCATTTATACTTGGGACTGTATCTGGCAATAATCTCAAAGACAAGCAGGAAACTGCAGGTTTCTGCTTGCCTCCTGTAAATCTGCCATGGAAATGAAAGAAGAATTTCTTACAAAAGCACTCTCCAGGCACAGACATGTTCCTTTTGCCCTGTATAGGAAGTTTATAGTAAAGAGTATTCAAGGCATCAGAGTTTGTATTCTGCTCTGGAGCTACTGGTGTGCATTTACTCTTTCACCTGGTTTTGCAACAGTGGTTGTTTTCAATTGATCCAGCTGCTAAGAGATATAAGTAAGTATCTAGTGATTGACAGACAAGGGAAGAAGAGGCAAGGGTGTCTCGATATAATGCTACATTTTATACTAATAGCTCCAGAAACAGGTCTGTCTTAGCTGATCTAGCCCCATTTCTTGTATTGAGTACATCTTTCATCTTTTTTTCTTTATGGATGATTATATGCAGTGCTCAAAGCTAGCTTGAAAACATGAGCTGGTGTCCCATTTGAAGAATTGATTCCGTAATGCAGGTGCCATAGATTTAATCTGATTATGGCCAGAGATGATTTATGATTTACAATTCAAATCAATGCAATCTTTCATAAGTATAATGGAAGTGAACAACAGATTTTTATTTTTTTTTTATTCAGAGTAAAGATCACTTACATGGAAGTATCTGTAGACAAAAAATATGCATTCAATTTTAAAGCTTGACAAGAATTGTAAAAGGCAAATCATGACCTATTGAAAGAGAAATTTATTTTCATTTCCTGATAACTAGAAACCATACTTGGATATGGGAACAGTAGGCAAATGTAGGCTAATGCCTTTCCACCCGTTTCACAGAAATGGCATCTAAGTTGGAAAAATACTTGCAGATTTTGGAACTGAAGGATGTGGCATGTACAATATACTTAGATCTGCCTAACACAAGTGAAACAAACTTACGTAGTATCTGACATAAGGAGCCTAGACTTTCTGTTTAAGCTGTAACACATCTATCTATACTCTTTATAGATATTAGTCTCATGAATGCTTTTGGATTTTGGCTTTGTGTATTCTTTGCAATTCTGACTGTACCAGAGTGCCCCCCACCTAGTAGTCTGCTTCACTGCTCTGAATACTCAGGAGATGTTCACCAGTCACCCCTACACTCTCTGCTGATGAGCATCTTTAAAGAAAACCTTGAATACTACTAGTAAGTACCTTGAATTTCAACAAGATCTACTTAAATTTGGCCATAAATACCCCATTCTGTATTAGAACAGCACAAGAAACTGGAAACACTTTTTTTTTCCACGTCAAACAATTTTCCCAGTGTATAATTATTCAATTATGTAAGTAGTAACTTTTTAAGCTGATACATGCCTGTAACTTCCTTATACTAGTCCTATGCAAACAAGATGCCCTTAAGCATTTCATTTTTGTTTTATATACACTTCATTTCCCAGAATAATTAAAGCTTAGTCACTCTTCATAATGTCGTACAGGTGGGAACAGAGGCCTGGTTTACAACCACAAAGGTAGAGCCAGAGAGTGTTTTCAATCTGCTTTTGTAAGGGTAACAGTTTCTCAACAAATTTCTCAACACTCTGCATTACAGAATACAAGAATCTAGAATATTCAGTGTCAGAATATGCAAGGTCACATTTCTAGTTGGGTAAAGAAGCAGAACCCTCTTCATTTGAGTAAAAAAAAAAAAAGAGATTACTCCAGCTAAGCATCTGAGTCTATACATTTGAGTTAACTATCTATTGTGTAAGCAGTCCTATACCATTTAAAATTAAGAAAGGCTGAGACAGATTTACAGGGTTACTGTTCTTTATTTACCTGTTTTGTATGACAAGAATTTTAAAACCTTAGTGTCTGCAGGCAATGAATGAGTGCCCAGTGTAGGGTTTGTACTGATAAGGGTTTATAAGCTTAAACATAAATCACAGTGCAGGGCTTTGGTTCATGCAAGTCCCAAAGGCAGTGTTCCAGTTTCATTTTCCTTTTTTTCTCTACACTGAAAACATTCTTTCAGGATTCCCTCTTACATGGTACAACTATCTTGAAGCTTATCCATTACTGATCTGTGTTATTTATGAAATGTTAGTTTTATCTGAGAACTCATAATATTCAGTCAAGTGTGTGCCATGCACAACTAAATAGCCTTTGCTCTTCATTGTTCTTTTAATTAATAATTGTTGATTGGTTTGACTTGCTGCACATTGTTGCTAGGCACGATCAAAGAAAACCCAAGATTAATCTGCTAAACTAGATGTCAGATTAGTAAATTCCTCTGTGCTATTACAAGATTTTTCTTCCTTGGTATAAAGGCCTGTCAGAGATTGATGTCTTGGCTATACCTCTGACAGGTCAGTCCAAAGGTCAGTCCCTGAAAACATGCACACATTAATGCAATAAAGTGTGATGACTCATTTATATCCAGTTTATAACTCCAAGCACTCCTTTCATGAATGTTAGTCAGGTACTGCTGAGAAAAAGATAATTTACTTTGATTGCTTTTGAGTACAGCTGCAGAAAGAATTTATACCCTATCATGTTGTGAATACATATGGCTTTTTCTCAGGTCAGTGGTGGAATCAATCAGTGTAAGCCAGAGAATAGCGTGTTGTGAGTGTCTTTTCATCAGCTATTGTATCTCCATTATTTCTGTGTAAACCTTTAGACAGAACGTATAGACAGAACTTGATTGAAAATAAGGAGGACTAAGCTTCAATTTAAGAGAGTAACTAGTAAACAGCGAAGTGAAACCCCCAACCATGAACTTTCATATATTTCATGAAACTCCCTGGTATTCAATAATCTAATTTTCTCCATTTATAACTGTCTTTTATGACAGGCATCTCCAAAAATGAAGAAAACCTGAAATCAAATAAATCCCAAACAAAAATAAGCGCCCCTAAAACACCCAGTAGCAAAAGACATAAACACAGTAACATGCATATAACTATTGTATATCCCTATCCTTTGGTGCAGCTTTCCTGAAGACCCTTAGCTGCTCCTTGTCTTCTACAGGGACAACAGGCAGTCTGGAGTTGTCAGACCCTGATAGATAGGCTAGATTTCGACTGCTACTGATCTTGTGGCTCAATCTGCTTTCATCTGCCTAGGCATGCTATAAATCCTGCCTTTCTCTGTCTGCCACTTCATTAGCCACTGCAGTTATGGTGTTTAGCTCTTAGCCAGAAAGCAGAGCATTTGAGATTTTACACAGTCCTTCTGCTTAATAGCCAGAAGATGTTGAAATGAATATCCTGTTTTCATCTTTTCTTTCATTGATAACATCTGCATCCCAGTGCTGGAAGTTATTGGTTTGGATAAAGGATTGAAATAATTCTCCCCATTGATATAGGTGCAGTCGGTTGACTGGCTTCCTTTCTTCCACTTTATGAAATGTTTCCTTATCTCCAGAAAAACCTTTCCAGCAGAGAAAAATAGACAGACATATTTCAGGCCTGCCCAGTGGGTCCTTTAATTTGTCTCATTTTGACCATGTATCTACAGAATCATTCTCCATTTTGGCCTCTTCCCCACTGCATAATGGCTTTCACGGTGCTGGCAGCTTTGAAGTGTATGGCTGCTTTTGCTGTAGAGATCTGCCACAAGCCTTATACTTTATCTCATTTTGCTTAAGCTTAGGGTTGCTTTTTTTTCTCTTTCCTCCTCCTCCTTCCTTCCTCCTCATGTTCCTTTAAAATATGAGTGCTTGTATTTCATACCATTACTGTCTCCAGTAGTAAGGATAAATGGTGATCTCCCAGATATTTTTATTTAAGAATCATAGAATCACCAGGTTGGAAAGGGCCCACTGGATCATTGAGTCCAACCATTCCCATCAATCACTAAACCATGTCCCTCAGCACTTTGTCCACCAGTCCCTTAAACCCCTCCAGGGAAGGTGACTCAACAGGCTAATAAATACAGACAGATATCAATGTTTTCAGAATGTTTTCAAAGTTCATTTTTGACCACAATTTATTTTGAGTTGGTTTATGTTTAGTTAGGAAAGGCTTCTACTGATACTGCATATAGTTGAGTATTTGAAATGCCATGGAGTTCTTCCTTAATTGCTTTTGCTATTAGTTAGTCACAAATGGTCAACAGATTAAATATTAGTGTTTCTATTAAACAGTCATAAAATGCTTACTTTTAATTTTAAAAGTCAAGGAAGAAAACCTGTTAGCTCAGGATCTCTCAATTTGCACACCTCACTTACCTTTTGAACTTCTAGACTGTTATTTATTTTTTCCACCTACTCATTTAAGTATTTCTGGGTATGTTCAATTTTGCAGCCTAATTACCTTTCTACCATGAATAAAAGATGTTTTACAAAACATCAGAGTAGGCAATGGGTTTATGAAGTGGGAAAGTGCCTAAAACAGACTTTTTGTAAGGGAATTAATGGCTGAAGCTGATATTGAAGGAACATCATAGTTGGAAAAAATGGAAAAGAAATTACTACTGCTTTCATGCTTTTAATTTATGACAAAGTTACTTAATTAGAAGTGTTGTTTCTCCAGACAAATATTGTTTCTGTGCTGGCAGAGCACTGTTGTTTGGGTTGGTTTGTTTTATGTCAGTTTATAATGAGCAACACAAGTAGGAGATTTAGATCATTCTAAAATTGGAAAAAAGAGCAGTATCATCTGAAGATTTTTTTTTTTTTGCAGGTCAAAATATTTCCACAGGCTGCAGTACTTAAATGTTCCAAGGATAGTATATGGTTTCCTGTAAATCTGCAGACTGAACTGGGGTCAATTTGCACCTGAACTGTTTCAAGCATGTCAGCAGATTGCTATAGTTTCCTTAAGACAAAAGAAAAAGCAAAGCAGCTGAATATAATTAATATTGAACTTGACACATCAAAAATGTAGTTTGTCACTTTTGATTAAAGCCTTTATCTTTAGTTCTATTTTTATATTCATCATGGGTCTCCCTTAGCTATCATTAAGCTCCACATGGTTGGAGTTAGTCTGACCTTTGATCAGTCACCATAGACAAAAAGCTCTGCTGCTGCTAAATTGGAGACCAAGCTAGTCAGCAACAGGATAGATCAACAACTATAAGCTTGGTTAGTAATAATTATGATTGGCTTAGCTATTCCGATTAATTTTTAAGTCCATGTGGCTAATGTAGATGCTGATCTGGAAAAGAATGATTAGATTCATAACAAAATCTAACATTAGGAATTAAGTAACAAGTAATTTGATCTGATGTGAAAAGTAAAGATGGTGGAAATAATACATATTTTCAGTATACTCATACGCTATTCAGTTGAGAAAATAGAGAGTGACAGTTTTGAAAACTTTCTATTGTTTTCCCCTTTTTCTGAAGGCTTCCAGAAGTTTGCTAACTGCCACAGATATTCCTGTTGCTCATTTTCTATGTGTAAGGAGCTGAAATGTTTGGCACATCATTGTCCTACTGCATCATTGCCCCACCACCATATTATCCTCTTGCTTATCTTTGTAAACCCACTCTGTCATACTGTACAGAAAAGAAGCAAGGAGTAAAATATATCATGAATGAATATTCTCATTATCAACTATGGCTTTTTTTAGTACAGGCATGTGTAGACCGAAGCGAGCAATATCTGTGTGGGTGACCATAAGTGGTATCTTTTCAAAATCAAACCCTTATTTAAATTACTGTATAGTCACGCAGAAAGGCTCAGACTGCAGTAAGTCACACCGTCTGTTATTTAAACTAATTATCAGTACCTAAATTAAACCCATATTGTGTGTTCGGGGGTGCAGTTTATTGTGGATGTGAATTAAAACTTTCCTAACCCCTATGTACTTACTGAATGTGTCCTGTCGCTTTCCACAATAATAAAATCCTAAGCCAAGTCCTAGCTTTGTCTCTGTTAAGTAGAGCTCCCCTGTGAATAGAGTGAGGACTATTAGATTTGTAGTTCTATTATTGAGTGTTTTGTGGTAACAACTTCATTATTCTAAGGTCATTAGCACACTTCCTCTTTTACTGCAAGTGCTTCTGGATTAAAGTAATTATTTTAGGCATCTACATTTTGTTTATCAACATCTAATCATAAATAGCTTGTAATTTATGGAAGTCAGAACAATAGCTAGGAAAGAATTGTAATCCACTAGTGTGCGTTCCTGCTACCCCCCACGGGCTTCAGCGAACACCATCATGCATGAAACACTGTTTAGTGTGGAAGTGCTGATGAATGGACCTTTGAATCTGAGCTTTTAAAGACTGAAAGCACCAAAGCACCATTGTGTTTCCTTGGTGTGTGTAAACGCAGGTGCTGTTTTTTTCAGCAGTTACCCCTGCACTAATCCTTATAGCTTGCCCTTTGCTACAAGACCGCAGCAAGCATCTAACATTAGGACATTAGGCTATGCCACCCTGTCCTTTGACTCCAACAGATTTTTTTAAATGAATAGTTTACTTTGGTTTAGGTTTGTTTTGGTAATTTGTAAATAGGTTTCAGTGGCAAATTTACTTAACTGATGTGAATTTCCAACTCTTTTTGTTTAAAAGGGAGACATATAGCACTGATACTTGAAAAAAGTGAGTAATATTTCTTCTCTGTGATCTCTAGACTTTTGTTTGTTTTGTAACTTCTTGAATCTGTATTTGTATGGCAGCACCTTTTCCCTTTACTTAGCTATCAGTTTCTTTCAGAAACTCTAAGCAAATCAGTGCGTAAGTATTTCCACCATCATTTCTTGTATGCAGCCAAATAACTTGAAATGACTTGGTAAGGTCTAGTTTAATCTTCAGACACCCTAAAGATGTCCAGTGAGAATTTAGAGTGAGGGGAAGGAATACAGGCTTTTGACACATAATAATGTGACAGCATTTGAAACCACTACAATTAATTTTGATCAAAATCCTGTAGGACTTCTGTCATCCACTTCCATAGGTCAGGCTCTTTCTGACTTCTTTCCTCTCTATTTTTCCCTCCTATTATTTTTTTCTTTAATTATTAAAAAAAATTACTATGGTAGAACTCTCTTTTCATAGCTTGGTCCCACAGCACTTACAAAACCACATGACTTCTTCAGTGATGGTCCTGCAGTTTCTTGCTCGCAGAAGTGCTGTTGAAATGTTTTAGCCATTTCTGGATAATATCATGCTATAAGACAGTAATGGAAAAGTATTACAACATGAGAAAATTTCTTGTTCTGTGATGAAAAAAATGTCCATCTGGAAGCTGAATGAGTTTAAGACTTCAGTATCAAAGCCTAATCCCATCCTACTTCTTTCTCATGCTGCTACTCTCCTGGTTTTTGGTTTGTGATTTTTATATTTTTTAATGAAAAATCAGTAGTGTTAATGGCTATTTGAGAAAATGTAATTGATATCACAGAGTTATTTAAGTTTTTATTAACGAGATGTGAAAGATCAGGTGATTTTATAAATCTTCTTTCCTCTGTACGTTCCCTCCCTCCCAAAAAGAAATTCCAATAAACAAGTAAATAGAAAAGACTTAGTGTCACACTTACATCTCCTGCATTTTGGATAATTTAATTCTTGTGGACCCAATGTCATAGTGTTTCTACATTCTGATGTATAGTAGTGCCAAAGAGACCAGATATATCTCCATGTCACCATTTGTTTCACAAATACTTCCAGTAAAGTTGAGAAGGAGACTTCCTGTTAGTTTTTTTTTTACTCTAAGTTTTAAGCTTATTGCATGTTAACAATAAAATTAATTTTTTTCAATAAATTTATTTAAGTTTTTTTTAGGTCTTCTGCTAAGCCTGTCCTGTGAGGTGAGTGCTAACAACAGTGAAACAATTGGAGAAATAAGGTACGATTTGATATGTTGTTGCTCTTTAAAAGATGGTGTACTTTAAGTATTCATTATTTTATATTTCCTAACAAATCAGACTTAGGCAAGTTATTAATGAGAAAAGGATCCAAGTAAAAAGGGACTGTTTAGAGGATACAATTCTTATCCATTCTAATTTTACCAATGTTAGGCTTTATACAAACAAAATATTTGCAACATTTTCAGTGATCAAACTATGGTTGCCAAAGATGCTCAGAAAAGCACATAATGAAGAGTAAAGCTGGCTAAGCAGTTTGTTTTACAATTTTCACCATATTCTTATTATTCAGGTGCAATAAGAAGTCAAAGTGAACCTAAAAGTTTCCATTTATAAACCCTGTTCTCCCTTCTCTCCCCTCCTTGCTCCAGGGGTAACAATTTTCCCTAGGAAAAAAAAAGTAAGCCATATGTTCTAAACAATAAAGTATGACATTTTCTCTCATAACCAGCACAGTTTGTTTGAAGTCACATATGGTTACATTTAATTTCTGTAAATGTACTAAGCATTTATTCAGCTTTGTAAGTGCGATTCCAGTTTCATACCCATAAAACTGATCATTGCCCACTGGTGATTTTTAAAATTGGTACATTTCAGTTCAATACGTCTTGTTCTCTTCTTACTGCAATAAGAGTTTCTCCAGTTTGCTCTCTCTACTCCTGAAAAGGACATTAACATGCTACTTTGGCAACTGGTGTTGCTAGCTAAATATAATCTTTGTTTCTTCAGTGATTTTGCATGTCAGTCTGGAAATAAACAGGCCATATACTGGTGTTCAGGTTTGAACTAAAGCAGAATCAGTTTTCTACCATTTCAACTAAACCTCATCTAAGTAACTTAATTTTCTGAAAGTTAACCACACTTTTTCCAACAACGTTTCCCTGCAAAAGTGATAACAAGGCATTGGTTAAAAGAAAAGACATTCCTTCTGCTTATTCCTTGATGAATCAAGTTCATCCTCAAACTGGTAGAATGCCATAAGATGAAGGGGCGAAAAAAAAGGGTCACAACTACAGGGAGGAATGGGCAGGGCAGATGACACAAAACTGACCAATAGAGTATTACATCCCATATACATAATAGTCTGTAGAAATATGAGGGAACCTAAGGGTCAAGCTCTCTTCTTTAATGGCTGGCATCCAATACAGACGTTTTCTGTTTTTTAGCCACTGATCCCAGATCCATGTGTTCCTGAATACAGTACGTGAGTCCAACTCCTTCTTGGGGGGGGATCATTTCCCTGTGTCTGCTCTACAGCATCAGTGATGATGTGGTCTTTGAGGTGGAGGATGTTGATTTTGTATACTTGAGTATTTTTTATTATTTTCTTATTAATAGCATCTTCATTATAATTGTTATTATCATTCATTAAAGCTGGTTTAGTTTTAGCTTCCAACCCACAAGTCTCTTTCCCTTTCCTCTTTTGCTGGGCAATGAGAAGAAGGAGGGGCATTGGCTCAGAACTGTTTGCCTTTAGTTGCGAATCAGGCAGGGCTGGGGCTAAACCTTGGCAATTGGAATGCTTTGTTGTGGGGGGGTAAAACGTGGTTTTCCAAGCCAGGTGGTGGTAGTCTCACTGCTGACTTCAATGCAGCAGGGCTGAATTCCTCATTTTGGAAATGATGGTGATCTGGAGGCTGCCAGCTTAGGTGCACCTGGGCTGTGGTGCAGGTCTTGGGACATCATTTCTATCTGTGATGAGGTCTTTTAGACATCTATTTAGAATGTATTGTAACTCTTCTGAGCCCTCTGCAAAGGTGCTCCTCAGCACCCTCTCACCTTTGGTAGCTCTGCCACTGACTTCAACAAGATTTTCACATTGTATGATGGGTGGATCTGGCTTTTGGATTCTGAGTCAAATTTTGAGTGCTTTTAATTGATGATAGTGAGGAGACAAGCAGAATTTGAAGTGTACTGGGAAATTTCATCGCCTCAAAGATTTCTGCTACATCTTACAAAAATACTGATTGTGAGTTCTGGTTATCGTGCTCTTTCTGAAACAGGCTGAACAGGGCTTATGGTTGAATATCAGCATGAATGAAAAAATGCAACAAAACACTGCCCTTTTTTTTCCCCCTGTCCCTTCTCTTTTGATTTAATTCTGTTTGATTTTCTGGATAACAAAGTTTTGTTTGTTTTCATTACCAAATTACAGAATAAAACTTTAATTATACAGTTTGTACAGAAAGCAATTAAGAGAGTAAATGTTTTTCCCTTGCTAGCTGGGTAGTTATGTCTGGTGAAACAGCAATTGCAGTGCATTTTTGTGTAGGAGGTTAAATCCGGTGTCAGTGGTTTGCAGCTGATGGTTACAATATGTTCCTACAGCAGCTACAGTGTTGTTAAGCAAAAAAAAAAAAAGATTTTGCTGCAAATGTCTCAGTACATTCAGGAGTATTTTTAAAACCTCCTCATATGCAAAATACCAGGCACTAAAACTCAGTGTATTAAATTTGCAAAAGCTCCTCAGGAAAGCAGTAACAATTAATTCCAAAGACTGTTATAAAGTGATTAAAAGTCTTTAACTTACTCTTATACAAACCCCGTGTGGCTGTAGTTGTTACCACATAAAATGGAGTATTTGTCCTTTAAGCTAGAGTTCATCTGAGTAACTGCAATTTTTTCAAAGTCAGACAGGACGTCCTGCTGATAATGTGGGTTTATATAGTGTGTTTTATCAAATAGTGTTTTTGCAGACACCATAACGCCTTGTGTTCAGCGTGGTCTGTGCTTTGGTTGGACTTGATGATCCTGTGGGTCTTTTGTAACGTGGTGATTCTGTGATTCTGTGAAACTAGTTCCAGTCAGAAAACCTCAGAGTTGAATCGGACTGACTCAAGGGGTCAAATACTCCAACAGTGTAAGTCACAGTAAGAACAGGGGGTTGCTTGGACCCCTGTTATCTTTTTATGGGTCCTTCATGGTTTCACGGAGGCTTTTTGGTTATGATTGGTCCTGATTTCTCTGAAGGGAAAAAGATTCTTTCTCATTTACACATTTGTTCTTATTTGTAGGAATCATTCAGGAGCAAAGTTTTATAGTGGTAAATGGAGGGTAAAAAAGCAGGAAAAATTGCACCTCTGAGTGCTTCTTACATGAAAATAAAATGTATCCCTGCTAGTAGGCACCTTTAATACAGCAAGTTCTGACCTGAATGAACTGTGCTGGCATTAAAATGTATAAGAGGATCCAATATTCTTTCAAACTGGGAATTGTAATTCTGTCTTCTTTATAGGCCCTTCTTATATGGAAATCTCTCCTTTGTATGAACAATTGCTGCAGTTGAGCCTCCTTCCAGAGTTCCCAGGTGGCAGTGAAGTAGCTGTTATGGGGCTGAGTCCACAACAGTGAGCATGCTGTGTGTGCTTAACTTTGTCTTGGCTTCTGGTAGGATGATTGCATCCCTAAGCTTCCTGGAGAAAGCATGAGGAAAATGAAGAGGCTAAACAAAATCCATAGGAACTAAATGAACAGCTATATAAACTGGCATTAGGAAAGACGAGGGAGGTCTGTCTGTCTTTTATCTTCCTCTTTTTAGAGCTTTGTTACCTACTTCTAGGCTGCATAGGCATCTTCATCAGATAAGGTCCATCATGTGAAACTGATAAATGTATTTTTCTCCTGTTTGGGGTCCATTTTATTTCTGTAGTAGTTAAGGACCTTGCTCATAATCTTGAAAGAACACAGTCCAGATGAAATTTCTATTAAGAACATTGTTACCGTGAGCCAAATTGTCCAGTGCCTAGGAATGTGTAGTAATAATAATTACTGCTGCTGCTTAGGAGTGAGATTAAAAGCTAGAGGTAGGGTAGAAGGAACACACATACGGCATAGAGAGTGCATTCTCTCATAGTAAATTGAAATTTCTGCCCTCAAACCCCTTAATAAGCTGTTCTTCATACTAAATTAGTCCATATTATACAAGGCTTGATGAAGAATTTCAGCCTCCTTTAAAGCCTACACTGAACTCCCCAAAATTCATTTGTCTTTTAAAGAGAGCACAAGAACATGGCTTGTATCACCTCCAGGTGAGGAAAAGAATGAAGTAAAAGTAATGCTTTCTACTTGTAATGGGAAAAATCTTGGTAACTGTCATGTAAATGTGATTTTTTTTGGATGCACAGACATTGCAAATTGCAGTGGTTTCATTTGTAGAAGAGTATTGTTCAAGATGGTATAGATCATTGCCTTTTGAATAGAGCTTTTTTTCCCCTGGTTTGACAGTAAATTAGAGCAATAGGGATATTTGCCTTCCACTCTATAAATCAGCATTTCTCTAAAGATATTTTTCAAGTGTCATTGATTCATGTTTTCAGACAAATAATGGAAGTAACACCACAAGAAAACAAACATGTATACTAGGTACATGATAATTTTGCTGAGAATTGCAGAATAGGTAAGGTAAAATAGGAAATAAAACATAGAAATCCCCAAACTTGAAGATGAGAATTCAGAAAAGTGTAAGCACCTACTGTTCGTATGAAAACATGATGTATCCAACCTTGTTAGTTCTTAACATCTACAGTCATAGGAAGAATAAAAGTCACTGTAGAGCTTTTATTTATGATTCTGTATTTTATTCAATTGTGCGCTATGGTGTTTGCTAGGAACACAGGTGAAAGGGATAAAAAGGTGAGATTTCCTCAGTAGCTGGCTTTTTCCAGTAAGTCAGAAGTGGAAACAGGTAAAGTCGTCTCATTGGAGGTGGTTCTGTCCTTTTAAAAGGAATGCAGAGAGGAAATCTCACCTCATTGATGTCAATGACAAAATTACCATTGACTTCATTAGGATAAGGACAGCACCTTGTAGTTGGGAGCAAAGAATCGTGGGAAAAAGGGGAAGAGACAAGAGACCTTATATGCCCAGAGAGAATGAAAGACTGCACGAGACAGAAGTAGCCTTCATGAGGCCAGTACTTAATCCTAATGAGATGAAAGTGGGAAGCATTCGAGTCACTACAAGTTTTCTGATTTTCAGATTGAAAATCTATATTCAGAAGGAATTACTATTTTCTCCTAAGTAAATAGTTCTTTAAAAAATACTGAACAACCGATCAACTGATGAAACAAGCAACAAAGACTGAGCTTTTTAGTTCAATTTTTGTCCTTGTAACCCTCATCCAGGAGACAGTATAATTGCCATCCATAACAAGTGTAATTGTTAGACATATTTTCTTCATGTTTTAGTTCAATTTTATTTTCCTCAAAAAAGGAAATGAAGGTTTATTTACCAAGACTTGATAAAGATGTGGAGAGAGTGACATTAACTATATTCAATCTTTAACTTGTGTCTTCAGGCATCAGACCATCCAGGATGAATGATAGGTCAGCTTAGACCTGGTAACAACTCAGAATTTCTGTTTTTATAAAATTTCTGCAGATTCCCTATTGGAAATACTCCAAAAATTTCTAAAAGTAGACATAAATGATCCAGAGAGCTTGTCACCTTAGTTTCTCAGGATTGTCACATGCAGATTATGAGGATGTGCTGATTAAGGGATGCTTTCTTTTGGCATTATGTCACTTTTTACCACTAATTTTCTAAATGTTTTCCTTGCATCTGAAACTCATTGCTAGAAGGGTATTCAGAACAGTTACTGAAATTCAGTCATATTCCTTTTGCCTTCTACCAAATAAGAAAATTCTGTTTAGCATGTATGCAGACTTAAGAGTTTCTCATATTTAGGCAAAGTGCATGGCTTGGTTTTACTATGTGTTTTTCAGTATATTTAGATCATGCTACCATGTTGTATAATTGAATGCTTCCTCTTGGGCCTTTGCCTAAGGTGAGGTACATTTCAATCTTTTCTCTAATTCTAATTTGTTCTTTATTTTTTCTGAACTATGCAAAATAGAGGGTTTCATGGGGAATAGTTATGTTTTATTGCAATTATGTTCTCATGATATAATTTATTTTTGTCTAAAGTTTAAGACACTGACCTTTCCAGGCAAAATGAACGTGTTTACAGCTTCTGCATGGCATGATATAAAATGAAACTAAAAATCCTATATATCATTCTTATTTTCTCCAATAAATGTCCATATACACTGACATAGTTACTTTCTCAGCTTAAAAGATGTGTCTTTGTGTTTTCTTAAGAAACGTTTCATTAATCATGGCATACAGTAGCACAGATTGTTTTTCTTAGATAGTAAAGCTACAAATAAGTAGCCTGTGAATCACAGAATCACTAGGTTGGAATAAACACATTGAGTCCAAAATCAATAGCAAGAAATTTTACTTCCCGGTGTTTTTTAATTTCTATACAGGACAAACAATTATGACTCAAATGCAGCAGCCTGGTGAGCTACTGTTACCCCTCATCCCATCCCTGCATTGCCTGATAAAGAGCCTCTCCCCAGCTTTCTTGCAGGTCCCTTTTAGGTACTGGAAGGTTGCTATCAGGTCTCTGTGGAGCCTTCTCTTCTCCAGCCAGAGCAACCCCAACTCTCAACCTGTCCTTGTGTGGGAGATGCTCCAGTTGCAACTTACAGTTGCATTTCTATATGCTTTGTGATACAGAGAGGTATGACTTCTTTTTAGGACTGTGAGGGACAGAACAATGAATAGCAACAATGCTTTTTAGGAACCATTTTTAAAGGGAGAAAATACTATGAGAGGCAGATAAGAAACAGTTTTCTTCCAGTGGGGAGAGATTTGCAAATTTAGCTTCTAGACAGTAAGTAAGTGAGTGCAAATCTACCCTTCATGAACATATTGCAACCAGGTGTGAATCTTATCCTTCCTCTCTTGTGGGTCTTACAAGTTTCTCTGTGCTGTTTGAACTTGCTCCATGGTTGTCATCAAACTATTACTCCTCATTATTTCAGAGATCAGTCATTGTCTGGACTGGAAAACTTCAGATTTGTAGCTTGCCTAACAATACAACAGAGTAATAACATTACTGCCACGTAACAGTAGTGAAATTTATGTGGTTCTTCTCAGAGGTAACAGTAAACATCATCTTTTCTGTAGTGACATACTTGTTTTCTCTTTTAAAAACAACAACACAGCCTTCAGGTACTTCTGAAGGAGCTGGATCAGGCATGGGGTGAGTTTAAGAGTTAGAAATATAACAGAAATCAAAGTAAATTAACCTATATTTTTATTTATTTATTTTTTAGAAGGCGGGTGAACTAATGAGCTTCTCTGACTATGTGCTTTTCCCTGAAACATCATGGAAATAATTTATTAAAATATTGTAGGGGAAAAAATTAATACCTTTTTGTACTGTGCTAGAGGAAGACCCAAGACTTCATTTTCCATCCCACTTCAGGACTTCAATCAGAATTTAACATTCGTGGTTTTGCTAGATCTTCCTTTATTTGACCTTCTATACAGTAATTTAACAATATTACACTAATAGAGCTAACAGCTAGGAGGAATCTTTATCCTTATTCATGGTAACATAACATAGGTACTACATGACTACATAAAGAAATTAACCTCATAGTTTAGTTCCTAGACAGCTACAGATTCATGATGGATTTCTACATACCTGATTTAGATGAAATGAGAGATTTAGAATAAAATAACATTGTAATTTAAATACAAATCAGAAATCAACAAAGTGCATCATGCGGTGTGCAAATAAACTTTCTCTTTTTTTTTTGAAGTTACCTTCCCTCTCCCTAGCTCTCCTCATTGGATGTCTAAACCTAATAACACGTGAAAAATATTGTCTATATTCCTATCCTGGAATAGACAGTTTCATAACTGACAGTGTTTTCCCAATTTCCAAGCACTTTTTAAAAGTGAACCGTTGCTAGATTAAAAAAAAAGGAAAAATATAATTTATCTTGAATGAAATAGCTTTTATTGCGTGAGAACAAAACTGTCACTGCTCTACTAGATTCACTAAAAGCTTTTTGACAGTTTTGCCTAATGTTTTAAATGTATGACTTACAAAACATTTTTGTTTCTAAAATTCAGTAGTCAAACGTCATTAAACTCTTTTTTTTGAACAATATGTTCTTGAAATTCTGCTGAAGGAAAAATATGTAGCGGAGTTTTCCAACTAAGCTTGAGAGGTTGTCCTTGTTAACTCTCATAATGGAATTTTATGAATATTACGAAATAACCTTTTGTTTGTAAGAAGGCATTTGCTATTGCTGCACAATCTTCCCTTCTAGGTTTTTGTGCTGTTTAAAAATGACAGTAGATAGATTTTTCCTATGAAAAGTACATAACAATCCTTTGTTCTTCATAAGAAGCAATTTCCTGGACTTATATTCAAAAATAAATAACCAGCACAATGGCTCACAACTTCTGAGAGTTGAAAGCATTTTTACTTTTCAAACTGTTTACAGTTATCTCTCAGTTTTAAAAAATTCACAGTAGTTTTACTGATTAGAAATATCTTGTCAGGTCAGAGAGTCTAAAAAATGGAGAGACATAAATCACTTTTGTTTTTTTTTATTTTTAGCCCAGAGTTTTCCTTTAAGATTTTTAAACACTGCCAAAGATTCACCAAGGACAGCTTTCTCCTATCAGTTCCTTGGGAGCAGTCAGTACATCGACTGGTACGGGCTGTAATGATATGTGCTGCAGATTCATTTTCAAGGTCAGTTTCAGTGTCAACCAACACTGTGAAATGCAGTTCACAGCAGAATATCATCTGGTTCTGCAGAGGGTTTTGTTGAGCTTTTCTTGTTATCATAAGATTGGGGTTTTGTGACTGCAAATCTCAGATTTTTCCTATAGAATTGTTATCTGCTGTGATAATTACCTTCTCTTTCAAATATACTGAGAGGGAAATCTTCGAAGTGAGACTAGAATTGTGAGTAGGTAAATAACAGATGACATCTGGATCTCATTTACATAAGACATAAAATAGTATGAAGAGGTGGACTGAAAAAATAACCTGTTACATAGCCAGCGACTGAAATTCTTGAAGGGGGATAAAGGAAGCATCATATTCAAGCTAGTTAACTTTTTCGCTCTCAATGGTAATTTACTCTGATAGGCATTTGGATTTTGTGGAACAAACATGTTCCTCTGCAACCTTTATGTATTCAAGAGATTTAGTAGAGTTGTTTCAGTATCTATGGCAATAATTAAGGGGTTTGACCTTAGCCATGGCATGCACAGCAGGTTCTGCATTCCCTGTTGACTCAGCATCTCGCGTTATCAGGCACTTTAATGTTATGCCTTTGTGTTTTGGTGTAACCTTTTACTAAATGTAACCATCCAGAGGTACAATGGATGTCCCAATTGTCAGCCAGTCAGCAAGCCCTGACCGCAGGGACTACATACTGTCTAGCTGAAAATTTTTACTTCAAAACCATGTGGTTCCTGACGTTTCAACCAAAGTATAATTTCAATAACATTAGGATGAGTGCTCCCTGCGGTTCCACAGTTGAGTTACATCTTATTTTGCTTGTGAGTTGATGTAGAATATGCCTTATGGGAAAAAAAAACCCCAATCCACATTCATAGACAAGCATTTGTTCTTTCTGAAAGCTATGTTTTACCATTGTAGTGTCTCATATCCAGTAATTACATTTACTACTTATAATCAAAGCAATTTAATTATAGTTGAAGAAGCACAGGAAGTACCATTATCATGTTCTCGTTCTTCAATTTAAAATTTCAAAATTGTTGTGATGTTTTTAATGCAAATGTTAGCTCATTCTAAAGTTCTCCCATAAGCTAAGAATACTTAATTATTTCCTTGCTTCTCCTTTTAGAAGAAAATCTTTTAAAAAAATTAAAATTTGTAAAATATCAAATATCCATAGCTGCTAGTTGGTGACTAATGTTTATGTTCTCTCTCTGCACTATTATCTTCATGTCATTTAGTGGATCTTCCTGTATAAATAATGTGGATCAAATAGTGTTCTGGACTTTATTTGCTTTAAACACATCTTATAGTAAATGCCACTGGAGGAATTAAAGCCATGATGGTCAGTTTACTGAACTGTAATAGCACTAAAACCTTTAAAATATTCCTGTATATTTGGAATTCACATGCAGAGCTTCATTGAGCATCTGCTTAGAGCCATTCATGCTCCTTCTCTGCACAGCGTGCACACTAACTGCTTTAGACAAACTTTTGTTTGTTATGAAGCTGTCTCTGTTCCCAAATAAATATTTATACTGGCAGTTACTCCATTTTTTTTACCAGCCATTCACAAATTGGACTGCATTTAGAGAATTAATTGCCTTACATAAAGATGCTATTTATTCTTTGACAGCATGTTTCTACATTGCCCCTCTAAATGGCATTTCTAAAACAATTCCAGATGAAAACATGCAAGATATTTCTGTATTCCCCAATAGCTTTAAAAATAGATGCTTCTGCACAGTACACAGGGATGTCTATGTGCACCTGTGAGTTAGCCCAGGCTATAAATGCTTTATAAAGAAAGTATACTGAAAGAGTAGACAACCTTTTTTTTCTCCCAATTTTCATAGTAGTTTGCCTTTTTTTGTTTGTTTTTTTCTCCAAGACATTAAAAGAAAAAAGTACTTAAGTATAATTAGATGATAAAATACCTTCTGGGTTTTATTACTGGTTTTTTTTTTTCATTTACAAGAAAGATGTAATCTGAAGATCTTCGTGAATCAATCGTCTGTTGACAACCTGCAAATCTCAATCCAATGTACCTGATGTACTTTGTGGCTTAAGCTAAAATATCCTCTTAGATACAGAACTGTGACTTGTTCAAATTTGCAGGAGCTGAAGCGTGGAAATGAAAGCTTTTTCATGGTGTAGAACAATAGAGAAACACTCCAGTTGTTACTGTAGCCTGCAGGCTACAGGAGATGACAACCCCTACTCCTATTTCTCTCTGTAGCACTAGATACAAGATACAACCCAGTCCTTTATGGCTTATGGTGTTCCTGGATCTTGATGCATTTCCCACCTGGATTTGAAACATGCTGGAAAATCTCTGACTTTCTCAAACAAAATGATCATAAATTATAACATCACTTGTTTATAATTTCCTTAAATTTCCTGTTAAAAATAAGTTAATCTGATTCAGCTTTGGCATTGATGCTCATAGCTTGTGCTTGCAATGAGTTTTTTTTAGATGGATATCCCATTCCTGTCAAGGTAACACCATCAGTCCTGGGAGTTCTTTCTTGAAATGCTAGATAATCTTTGATGCTTTTCCTAATTTAGTAACACTCACAGAAGTGACTGTTACTTACCAAAATATTTTGTGCTGCTTGAATATCATAGTAGTGTTCTAGAGAGATTTTAATCAATAGTATCATAAAATGTAGAATCTTTTCTCAGTTGAAGATAACAGTCTGATTTACAATATTGCCCAATAACAGTATAAGCTGGTGGCAGTGCTTAGCTTCTCTGCTGGAATAAAGGAAATCTGAAATGCCATCTATTACAGTGTGAACCAAACTTCTTGCTTTAGCAGCCATGTAGTTAATAGAGTTGCTGATGCATGAATGTTTCTCAGATGACCCAAGCTGAGAAACATTGAATTAAAACTGGTAGTGTGGGCTTCAGTCAAGCTTGAATTATGGCATTTCATGAAAAACTATCTTTCTACATAGCTGAATGAAAGAGAAGCAGAATAATGAGTTATGAGAAGAGTATGAGCATGCTTGGATTACTTTTATAGCACAAATATTGCAGTCATGAAAGTCTTCTGTTTTGACTTGTTTGAGACTAAAAGAACCTTAACACACTAGCTGCAGAATTTTTGTGGGAACTCATTCTTCCAACAAAGCTTTTTACCATTGGGACTTTTTGCTGTTTGAAAGCAGAACGGGATATAGGAAGACTTAAGCTACTTCCATTTAATTATTACCTTTGAGACTTCTGGGAGTAGAAGGGATGAGGGACCTACCTGTCAGACCCAGTCCATTTCTGAGATAAAGGTACTATACATTTTCTAAAGCCAACAACAAGCAAATTACTCCAAAAATAGCAGGAAGGGGTAGTAAGACATTAGGTATTATTGGATTTTCTTATTACATTTTTCTTGGGTGTCTTTGGATTTACCAGTAGGGGAAGAAAAATTTTTAGAAACCAGACAATTTTAACATACGGTTCTGAATCAATTAGTCTGCTGTGAGGGCTGGTTTATCATAAATCATCAGGCAGTAGGTTTTGACAGTTCTGTGACTTTTTCTCCTGATTCTTTTATAGAGTTTACAAAATAATTTAATTAAATTATCTAAATCTTTTCCTGAAATAAAATATCTAGTGAAATTATCACATGACTTGCAAAGGGTATGATACATTTTGATTTGGTTTTGGTGTTTTTATAAGGGGTTTGTGTGTAGATTTTTTTTCCCAAAAGAGCTACTGTTATCCTAACTATTCACAAAGTTTCATGAAAGTTGGGCATTTGAGTCCTAAGCACTTTCTGCTTTTATTAAAGTTCTTCATAGATGTAAAATTCCAGCATTACAGTGACGGTATATTTTTTTCTACTGAATCTGATTTACTTTTTTTCTAAATGGTTACTTCATTTTGAATATGAAGT
This sequence comes from Piaya cayana, assembly GCA_013389865.1. Taxonomy (NCBI): domain Eukaryota; kingdom Metazoa; phylum Chordata; class Aves; order Cuculiformes; family Coccyzidae; genus Piaya; species Piaya cayana. Next base: position 81,722 of record WAAB01017789.1, read on the forward strand.
ATTTGTCAGAAAATTTTTCAGAGTGCCAGACATCACGAAGATTTAAGAGGTGATGTTAGTTTTGTAAACATCCACTGCTTTATGTGTCTCTTGTTTTTCCCCATACCCTGCCCTACAAGAAAGATACATGCAGTGTTACTTCCAGAGGAAGAAATATTTTTCCTTTATCTTTCCAGGCCTGTAAAAGTAACCCCAGAGATACTTTAAAAATAGTATGTCCCACTGCAGGTTTCAAATGCAGTTAACAGATGGCATTGCTATCTGTTACAGTGGAATTGGCTGTACGGTGTTATACAATTTGAGCTTCATGCAAGTGGATCACTTTCGTGGACAGTGTAGGTGATAAAGGGTAGCTCTGTGAATACATTTAGATCACTGGAATAACTTAATATGAGGTGTAAAAGAAAGAAGCACATCAAAGCAAAATCACACCTGTTTTTTTCACTATGGTAAATATTAGAAATTGAGTCCAAAACGAAAGCCTCATTAGTAGGCTTCTTCTATGTATTTCCTGATGAAAGCTGAAGGTGATTTTTTTCTTCTGGCACTCACAGCAGAAGATGAAGGTGATAAATCCTGTAACTGCTAATACCAGTAACTGCTAATGATGGTGATTTAAAAATGATGCAAATTAGATATTAACTTCCAGGTAGAAAGAACAGAGATGAGTGAGTAGTGCACGCTAAATAACGTTTTTTTGAGTAAGTTGCTGTTTAGTATCCAAGAAGTGTAAAGAATTTCAGTGTTGCTCAATGGGACTTAACCCACAGCCTGTGCAGAAGGCTGCCAGGAATGATAGAATGGATCCTGGGATCACTAAAAAATAGAATTAAGGAAATCTAAAACAATGGAATTAACCAGATCTTTAGTAAGCACAGATTCCTATTCTAAGGCTATTCTAAGAAAGATTTAAAGTTTAATTGGAACTAGCTGTCGCTTTCTTGTATACCAAGAACAGTCAGGACAGTTCTTGCTTTCTTGTCAATGCAACTTGAAATTCCAGCTGTCATTTATATGCTTGGTTGTTTATGAATGCTGTGAAAATACCTCTCACATTCTCCTCCCATGCCTCCCCTGTCCCATTCTGAGCCACCATTCCTGATATGCTCTTTATAGCCGAAATGCTTTGACTGAATCTCAGGCAATCTGAAACCAACTGAAAAACTTATGTTTGTTGCAGGAGGATTTGGATCAGGCCCAGGAATATGAACATTGCAAATTAGGAATGATGTGGAAAATTGTGTGTCATGGCAGAAATATGTGTGTGGGCTCTTGTGTCAAATCCACACACAATATGCCTGCCCTGTGCTTTTCCAACTATGATTTCTTTTTAGCTGGTTATTTTATAAAATGCAATTAGAACCTTTAGTATGAATTTGATCCCTATTTTCATTAAAAAGTAAACAAAGAGAATCTGTATGAACTAATTTTCCTCTTTTTCTGCAAATGCAGGCGAAATTTGAAGGCAGGGAACAATTTGTCTGAAGTACTCTTGAGAGACCCACAGGAATATAGTCTTCCTTTTGAGAGAAAAACTAAAGTACAAAACTGAGCTGTACCATTTGAAAAGGACTCATGTTGAATTGTTCAGTGCCTGCTGTATTTAAGTAGTGCACGCCGAGTTATTATTCACACAATAAATCAAGATTTGGCCAAAGAAATCTCTCTTTATGTCACCAATATACTTTGCTGTCTGCATTTTTTCCAGCTTCATCCTAAACTCCCGCTCTCCTGTACTTTTCTGTTTTCTGCAAGGACTTCCAAATGCCTCTATGTGTGCTGACAGCACCAGGCATTCATTACTGAGAGACTTGCTATTGAGACAATGAAACTATGCAAGGCAGGATGGCATTGTAGCTATCCTCTTCAGAGTCGGCCTTCAATAGGGTAAAAGTTTTCTAAAACAGCTTATACCCTGGCTTCCTTCAGGTTGTTGTGACCTTTTGTTTTTGTGCAACTGGAGCTTCATTAGTTTGTTGCCACATGCACAATTTCCAATGGCTACTTTGAACACGTTAATTATAGTAATCATTTCCAACTCATTTACTAGTCATTGCCTATTTTCTTGCAAGGCAAAAATGGAAATAAGATCTTGCCCAAACCACTCCTCATTGAACAATAATGCCTTAGGTCAAATCTCTATCTGGAATTTTTTTTCTCCAGTGAGTTTTGACAGAAGTCATCATGTTTCCAAGTTCTGTGCAAGTAACTGCATAATGCAAACACTAATACTCTAGATCACTTCATATATTAGTAAAAGGGAAAACATTTAGCCATCAGAGGAAGAAAAAATAATCTATTAGATAAAACACTTCATTTACTGAAAGCTAAATAAGCTGTTATTCTGTGCAAGTTTGCATTTACAGTGCTTTTACTTTAAGCTTGTGAAAAAGCCTTTGGGCTACACTGCTTATTTGATCATCATCAGTAGCTTCACTATAGGAACTCCAACAAGAACTCCCTGTTTACGGGGCAAAGTCTGGGAGGGACTGAGTACCACCTGGAAAGTATTTTATGTCCATTCTTTCTGGCAAAGGTAATTCCAACTGACCTAGGCCTTTGGCCAGGATATATTGAAAAAGATATAGGTACCTTTTTATAAGAAACCAGAGACAGTAATATGTGAACATAATTGGTAAACACACACTGCTGTCCATTTGCACATGCAAATCTGCTAATGCAAATACAGACTTACTTGCATATTCTATTTTTTATGGACTCAGTCTTGGCACCTGCTTGAATTCAGCCCTCAGCATTATTACTTTCTCTAATTTAACCATATTTTGACTAAACACATCCACAAGGTCTGAATTCTGGTTCGGTTTTGTGTTGTATTTCGTGAGGCATACTCATTGAAGCTCATTTGAATCCTACTCAGGTGTGTAACGCACAAAGGAGAAATCCCCTTATCCCAGCTGATATGCAGGAAAAGAAAGTAAGCTTACACCATCAGCCATTCCCTCACACTGAAGTATGTGACTGCAAATAGAAATATGCATTTCCTGTGGCCACCTATTTTGCAGATTATTCGTGTCTCAAGCCGCAGAACAACAGTGTTATTTACTTGAAAAGTCAAATGCAGTATTATATCAGCCATCAAGTCATTTTGCTCATGTTTTATGCCCGCTTTGTTTCCTGTGCTTGTTGGAACAGGGGCAGTCATGTTGACAATATGGTAGCAAGTTAGTCATATGGTAGTGTGACTCCATGCGGGTAGGAGCCCACTGCAGCCATGACATTGACACTCTGCAGGCACTGCACTTAATGCAAGACAACATTTATTTAAACGCTCTCTCAAACGAAAGGGAAATTCTCTGTAAGGCAGGTCGTATATTACACGTTTCAGTGACAGCTCATTTGTCACAGAGCAAATGGTAAAAGCTTTCTTTAGAAAGGATGTTATTTTAGTAATTTTTAAAAAATAATTTCTTTCCACTGATGCCCACATGAATCACCAATGATTTAGACTTTTGTTCTGGCAAAGTATGTAGAAATCTGATTAGTTGCCTGAATATTTGTTTTTAATTAATAGCATAACTCACATTGAATAAAAAGATTTCTGTCATGTCCTAGTTCAACTGTGCCAAAAGTTTTTCAAGTACTGTAATCTTTTTTTTGAGATATAGAAGTTTTTACTCTTTGATCATGAGGGCGGGCTGCAGAAGACTTTAGTAAAATTTACTGAAAGCCAGTATTAATTTTTACCTAGAATTTTAGAAATTTTTAATTTTTATTTGAATGATGGGTTAGAATTATTGTTTGTGAAATGAGGAACAAACATACATGAAAGGCAAGTTTTAAAAGGATCATCTCTTGTCTCTGACTTTATAAAGTGTAAAAGTTTTTCTGAAATTGTTAATTGTACCATAGAAAATGTCATTTCATTTCAAGTACACTTTTATATTTAGTTTCTTTCCATGTAGCTGTCCTTCCATTTTTGGAATCTGAGGGCCAGGAGAGAATCTAGACCTTCTTTTACCATATCTTTAAAAGTGAGTTAACATTAGCAGAGGGAGAGTGATGATACAGCTGGACCATATAAAGGCTGTAGAACAAAGTTTGCTTTTGGTGAACAGAGGGTCCCAGACCCAACTTCTGTGGCTGATGCTGGTGACATTTGCTGAAGCACAGATCACTGCACAAAGTGATACCTATGCCTCTGTGGATAGATCAATGAAGAGGTGTTAGAGACATTTTTTTGAAAAGTAGGAGGACATTTGCAAGACTAGGGGAGTGTGGTTGTGCATGGGTAGCCCAGAAGCCACTATATCCATGGCTATACAGCTGCAGAGAATAGCCAACACAAATGCACTAGCTGCTTTCTTGTCAGACTAGTTCTTAAAATCTGTTATTTCAAATTTTAATCATATATATACACAGTAGGGAGAACAAAGGGGAGAGCTTTCTTTAGCTAACATAACTAGATATGAGAATATACTTGCAGATCTGATCCAAGGCATGTATTTGAATACATTCATTATCAGGAAACAGTTTTTGTTGTTTTCTTCAATTGCAATTCACACATGTTAAATCACATCATAAGTGTGCAGTCATTTGGATTCTCAAGTTACTATGCTGTCAGTTGCTTTACAGTGTTGTCCCTTGGAAGCAAACAGGGTTCTTGTTGCCTGTTCTCTCCAAAGACAAGCGATGTAGACATGGGCAGAATATTAAATACCTCTTTCTCTTTTTTTTTTCCTTCTATGTAATGAAAGATAGGTGTTTTATTTTCCCTCCATATAGAGTATTTCATTGCTGTCTTATAAAACTACAGCCTGTGTAGATGATAAAAATGTCTGTAATAGCATAAATTCCCATCTGCAGTAAAATTCTGGCACAGCTGTGCTGAGCTGTGCAGTTTGACAAGGGACTGATTTCAGTTTGCTACGTAGCTAAAAAAAGAAACCAGGTGAAACAACTGAATGTTGACATATGAGTAGGAGTAATAAATCAAACTAGTGGGTGGGGGAAAGGAATGTCTTCAGAAAGAAGCCTGCTTTTTTCCACATGAAAGTGAGATGCATTTGCAAAGGGTGGTTTGTTGACCCTCCATATCATTGTATATTGAAGAAAAGGCTTAACAAAATGAATATAGTAACAGCCTGTTAGATAAGCTCAGTAGTTTACCAGTGTCATAAATTTTAAAGTCATTAGAAGCACAGCTTGGAAATATTCAAAACAATACTTTTTTTTTCCTGAACTTTGACAGTAATCTCTACACTTGTACTCCTGTCACAGCTGTCCTTGAGTATCTATTTTTGTCAGTAAGAGCTTTCACTGAAAATTGAATCAGTAGTCTCAAAAGTAATCATTAACTGGGAGATATCCCTAGGTCAAAATTAATTTCATCTGTATTTGTTTCTGATATGACAAGTGCACAGTCAGTGGGGTGAGATCTTGTCTCAAGGAAACTTGCACAGGTTGTATTGAGGAGTGTGAGTCAAAAAGCTGTTGTAATTTTGAAATGGCTGGCATAGCACAAGTTTTTTGTTGGCTAGTAAGGGAATTTGCTTTGTATAACACAAATGATGCGTTGCTTTGGAGATATTTTGTTAATTAAGTTTACTTTTCTGTCCCACCCTACTGTTTACGTGTGAGGTCTTTGTTCAGTTCTTTATTACTGGCCTAAGGAGTAATCCTGTAAACCTGGAGTGATTCTCCAGTTTGCCCATGCAGAAGTAATTCTGTAATGGTCAGAGGGAAGGAGAGATAGAAACAGTTTTCCAGAGTAGATGAATTCTTTGTTGGACCTATGTAGTGTGTAAAGATAATACCTCTTGCTTTTTGACTTGCATATTTCCTCCATCTCATGGACTAGGTGATATAGTTAGGGTTGAAGACTTTCCATGATGCGTATACTAAGCCGAGTCTGAAAGTTTTAGGCCTTTACTTTGAATGTCTAAACCAAAACTTTTGTGTCTACAGGAGTGAATTAGAAGTTGTCCCTCAAAAGACAATAATGGAAAAAAATCAGTATAGCAACAATCAAAAAAACCCCTTTCTGATGCAAAGCAGAATTTTTGAACTCAGATATGGTTTTCCTTGAAATCAGTGATAGGCTGATAAAAACTTTCTTTGCATTTCAAGTGATGCATTATTGAAGTGTGTCCACTGTGTGATGAGTTTACCAACCTTTTGTGTTGCACACCCTTATCCACAGACAAGTTATCAAGCAGCATACACAATGTGTCTCATCTCCAAACTGAATTTGTATGGTTTTGTACATGAATAATGAAGCATCTTAATTTACATTATGCAAAAATGCCACTGAAATTTATTTGTCCTGTTAACTTTTTGGCTTCACATGAGTACTTCTGTGCTAACTGACCCAATGTGGTTCAGCTGTTGGTTGAGGGGAGGATTTTCAGCTCACTGCTGCTCTCATGAAGAGGTTGTTGCCATTGAGTCTGTGCGATGGAAGATAACAGAGCTAGAAATATACCTGCCACCCTGCCTGGAAAGATTGGTCCCTTTCATTCGTGACATTCCAAGGACTAAAATGTATCATGGTAATATTAAGTCATGGTTATTTTTGTACATGTATGAATGTATGTAAGACTCCAGTGCATAGATGGACACTCTGTCTCTCTCTCTCTCGATATATATAAACTTGAAGAAGTGTCAAGTGACAAATAAGTTTGAAGGTTGCTTTGAAAGTATAGTTGAATTCCACTAGCTGGAATTGAAGTCTGATATTACATCCACATGGTGCTCCAAGGAAATCCTGAAATTAAAATTTAAGCAATTTCCCTCCATATTTCAGTGGTGCGTACACTGTAGTCCATAGATAGGTGACAATATATAATGAGTTATGTGGGTCTTATGTGGGTTATACTACTTACTATCATTACAGAAATGTATAATTTTCTTTTCCTATCTTTTTTTTTTTTTCAGAAGGCCACCAATATGCTCTCCCAGAAATAAAATATGAATTTTAGCAATATTTGCAGTATAATAAAACTCTTCTCCAGCAAGTAATAGAGGATATGTTATAGTGTTGCAACTCTAGAGAAAGCAGTCTCAATGACAGTCCTTGTTTGACACTAATGAGTGTGGATAGTCTGAGTTGGACTGCCACACCAGTTTCGCACCTAGGAGAAGTCTGGGGAAATCTGCTCACATGATTCCCCAAACCTCTTCTGGGTCCTGGTTCTGAACCTGGTCTAGATCTGATGGAATCTTGGAATTTGTTAATGCGCATAGAAAGCCATAATGAAAGATGAGGATGTCTTCTTGATGTCTTCTCTTGCATAATAAGATCTTCCTCTGAGTGTTTTGAAGAATCTCCTTGTACTATACCTTTTTCAAATTTTATTAAAACAACACTGTAATTTGGCAATGCCTAAGTAAACGCAATGTATGGGTGACACAGGTAGAAATAACTGACATTAAAAATGTCTAATGCTTTATAATGTCCTATCTTTACTTACTTGTAATGGTATCAAAATTAATAATTTAGTTTTATATCTTCTATGGGCCATATCTGCCTCAGCCTAAATACTTTTGGAAAATATTCAGCAAGAACTGTGAAGCGATTGTTAAGTAAGCATCAAGAGTAATTATTTTACTTAGGTTTAAAGTTATGTAGCTAATGTATTGAAAAATTCTAGTAAGCTTATTCTTTTTAGGCAGTGAAGGAGGGTCAGAATTTGGACATCATTAATATCTTCTGTCATTCTAGTGAGAAAGCCATTGAGCTTTGTTCATATTATAAGCCATCAAAAATCTCACTTATGTACATATCCTATTAAGGTTTGGCAGCTTCATCATCTGAAGGATCCATTTACATTAAGCATATCCAGTCCTATATTTCTCCAGTCTGCTAACCTGACTTTTGCACAATGATAATTCATATTCTAGTCCAGGACTGTAAAGGACAATTGGGATTTTCCACTCATTTTTCTTATTCCCTAGCTTCTCAGATTCACTGTTACACAAGTCACAAAAGGTAAAAGCAGAGATTTTGTTCTAAATAGAAAACAGTGTTATGACCCAGGTAAAGACCCAGCAGTAGTACTAATTGTAGAGCAGATTTTATGTTGTTTTTTTAATGTTTTGTGTTGTAACTTGACTTTGCATATTTATTAACATAGTTGCGGCATGTGAAGCTGAATTTTAGCCTTGGGTGCACTTGTTTACTCCTGAAATTTGCATACAAACCCCCTTGTGCCTATAGGTTTTCCACACAATTATTTGCATGCATAAATACGTGTTGCTTAATGGTATTTTGACTCATTGCAGCCTTTGAACAGTCATGTTAAATGTGCATAATTGAAGTTTGTGGTAATTGTACCATCTGGAATTCTGATTTCATAGGTAAGAGCACGCCTGGAGTGCTGGAAAACAGATCTTCTCTCTCAGGTTTAAACAGTTCATGTAGAGCTGTTTGGTAGTAATACATACTTTCTACATGAAGTCTTGCCCATGTCCCATCTAATTCAGGGAACTGGGGACATGTTTTACTAGTTAGCTACTACTGATTTTTGTGTGTTTTCCAACTCAAAATGCAGTTTTCATTTTAATTGAAGGATAAATAATGGAGATTTACATAGCAAGATGACATTTTCCTGACAGGCACGTACAGATAAAAGACAAATAGAAAGCCACAGATAGTCTAAAGACACAAATTAACTATCCTACGCTCTGTAACTACTCTGCAGAGTGCTGTTTAGCAAGCTACATGTAACAGCAGTCTTCATCACCATATTCATTCCATCGCGGCATAAAACCTTTTTCTTTTGAAGAAAGTATTAAGCAGTTTCTAAATTTCAGCTGAGTTCATGACCCTAACAAAAAAGAAAAGAAAACCCTTTTGTTTTCTGTTTTAATGGCCAGCCATTAGTGATTCTGAAAATAGAATGCATTTCAAAAGTAGTTTAAGGGCTGCTTTCATCAATCTTTATTATTTATTGTTTGACTCGGATGACAGATCTGAGCTGCTTTATTGCTGGAGGTGTGGCTGATGGCTTGTGTGTCCTTCTTGACCTTACCAAGGGCAAACGTAGTTTAAAGTTGTTTATAAACTATAAATTTCTTGGTAAAGAATGATGTGAAAATAAATCTAGTGTACTACTTAAATGAGTAAGAGTACATTGTGTAAACAGGATACTGCAACTGTGAAGTCTGAAGAGTGAGATTCTACTCCCCAGACTAAGTTACTACAGGAACGTAGTACAGGCTGGTCATTAAAACAGATTTCTGTCATGAGTCTTGGTGAGAATAGCAGTAATTTTCTGGTTATTAGCTGCAAGTAGCAATTAAACTACTATGAGAAGTTTGTGTTTAGAGTTTTTAAAGAAAAGAAACAAGTTCCATTAATATTTCAAGAAAAACATTCACAATCATAAGGAGAAACTGCTCTGTTCCTGACCTCCTAAGGTTTTACAAACATGTAGCTTCCCTTTGTTAAGAGCAGGTGGCAGTTGCTAGGACACTCAAATTCAAATTACATACTTACAGCTATTGGACATCTGCCCTTCAATTATATATATTCCAGGACCATGCCTTGACTCTGAACACGTTTATTACTTCTGCAATACTGTACATGCATCTCCACAATTTATACACAGATTATACTGGAGGCTGAATGGTTGGACTCGATGATCCAGTGGGTCTCTTCCAATCTGGTGATTCTGTGATTCTATGAATCTCATTGCTGTATAAAGGGTATGTTACTGATTGATCGTAGGCTGTGCATAACTTAAACAAGGTGAACAAAGGAAAAACAGGTTTAGAATATTTGGGAAAACTATGCAAAGCTTTTTCTCAAGCAAAGACTATCAATCTCAAGACTTGCAGCTCTAAGAGAAACAAGCTGTACACAATCCTAAATGGACTTGTCACTGCATGTAGATGAATCTGCTAGTTTATTCTGTTCATGGTTCACAAGACTGTGGAGGTATTAGAGGGTTTTCATCCTAGAGGGTTTAAACTATTTGCAAAAATGGTATAAAACTGTACAATTTTGGCACTCTAAAACTACTATGATGAAGTGGTGTAATAAAGAAAAAGCATATTTTGTGATGTTAAAAAATAAAAATAAAAAGGATTACCTGCTCGCATAGGTTTCATTAGCTCACTTTTTATCTGAACTTAATAGGGAATTTGCTTCTCTACTTCTTGTGTGAGGTTTTAAGTCCTACCCTTGTCTATGACTTTCTAAGATTGTTTTTGAATGACATCATAGTATCATAAAATCACTAGGTTGGAAAGGACCCACTGGATCATCAAGTCCAACCATTCCTATCAATCACTAAACCATGACCCTCAGCACCTCATCCACCCGTCTTTAAACACCTCCAGTGATGTTGACTCAAGCACCTCCCTGGGCAGCCTGTCCCAATGACCCTTTCTGTAAAAAATATTTTTCGTGATGTCAATCCTGAACCTCCCCTGGTGGAGCTTGAGGCCATTCCCTCTTGTCCTGTCCCTTGTCTCTTGGGACAAGAATTATTATAATAATATTATAATCCCGTGTCAGTCTTCCCCTCTACAGCCCACTCCCTGTTCGACCATTAGGTTTTACTAAATACAGAGAAAATAAACCCATTTAATTCTGGCACTGTGGAAACTGAGGGCAACTTAATGTGAGAGCTGATGTGGCCCTATACAGAAGGTTTTTTCTGAACTGAAGTGCTGGAGAGCAGGACCACTTCTAATTCAACACAAGCAGTGCTTTTCATGCAGTGTCTTCAACCAAAGTATAAAAAGACAGCGCTGGTGTGCAAAACCAAAAAACTAACTAGACACTAAGTGTGTTTCAGCATGAACAGGGCTACATCGGACCTCCTTCAAGCCAATCACATAAAGAGCTCCTCATTTCCCAGAGGAGGTGTCAAGAGCTGAGCTGTGAATTTTGCCTCTTCTCTAATGGGTGGTGAATTTGTGAAGCATATCAGATAATGAACAGATCTTTGGCACATAGTAAAGTGTACATATGCAAGAGTTTTTAATTATACACCTAAATTTGCAGTTTTATTTTCAATGGATGTGACAGTAACCATGACTAAAGGTAGCTAGAAATATATCCCCATCACAGTACAAGTGAACTCTTTATAAAAGAAAATTTCCAGGATACCAAATGAAAAAATAGAAAGCTTTCTAAAGAAAGACATTCTGTGAAAATAGCAAATCTAGCACGATGAGGTTAGGTGGGTTTTGATTTGTTTTGTGGTTTGTTTGGATTTTTTTTTCATTTGTGAGGGAAGCACCATTCAGTGTTTCCTTCTGCTTTTTTTAGGAAGCTGATCTTTGCCTTTGTGCATAGTCAGGGAACTACTGTTATGCTTTTTCCCATGGAAATTGAAGTGACTAGTTTCTGTAGGAAAAGAATGTTGATTTTGCTAAAGAGCTTCCTTTGTCAGCATAACTTTTGAGCAGAATGTCTCTACTTGGTTTTAATCATGATAACTTCATCCGCAAAATTTGAAGCCAATGTACAATAAACGAAAGATGAGGCAAAGCACATTGATGATCTCACAGGTTAAATTGGACTTAAAGCACAAGGAATCATCAAGAAATGGGAAGAAAACTTTCCTGTTGTGCAGAGAAACTTTATTTAGATCTTACCAGCTTTGCAACAGTGACAATTAGGAAGACAAATGGAGAGCAATATGTGAATTCTGTCATTGGAATTTAGTGCAAGTTGACACAAGGAGAGTGGAAAGGAGTGACAGGGGATGGAGAAAATATATGGAAAGTTACAAAATAAGAAGTCACACAATGCTAATTTTTTGTAGAAAGATGGGGAAAAAGAATCTGGCTCCCTGTGCTTCATCTGAAAATTAACATTTTAGTATAAAAGTGTTCAAGCTTCAGGTCTTGGCAGGCTGCTATGCATAGTTTAAAATCAAACTGTTTCTGTATTTAGTGTGCTCTTTACTTATCTAGTTTATGTGACAGTTCAATGTTTAGCTTAGGTGTTTAGTTCAATTTGTAGACTAAAAATTGACCACAGATAGGAAAAAACTGCACACTTGAAACTAAATTTAAATTTAAAGAAAGTTTTCTAATAGTCTCAACTTAGAATTTTGAGCTACTTTAGGCCAAAACAGAGCTATGTGATCAAGCACTACAGCCTTTTATAATACATGGTGAGCTTCTGAGTATGCATCTACATTGAGATTTTGCAGCTTGGTAATTTTTTGAAGCCAAGTTATGATTTTGCTTTTCATTCCAAATATTTTCATAGTCCAAAAGTGATCCATTGACTGTTACTGATGCTACAATCCATTCTTTGTGAGCAGGGACACTGGAATCTGTCCCTGATTTTTAGGTATCAGAAAGATAGTACCTTAACCAAGTAATTTCATCAAGCTGATAGGTACTGCTTTTTTTGAACTGTAAGGAGCAAGGGTGAATATTAAAAGCAAAAAACCCACAAGAGGATATAATTGATATCCTTATAGCTCAACTGATCCCAAACATATTTTTGAAAGTACATATTCCAAGAACCACCCACTCAGACATTGCTTTGAGCAGACTAAGCAACATTAAATGGTAATACTTTTCCTTTAATATTTTTTGATGGTTAGTAGTGTTGCCAAATTATGAAGGAATAGTGCTTTTCTATCCTCTCCAGAATTACCAAATAATTTTGTAAATTGTTGCATGGATTATATTTTTTACTCTGAGGAAACGTTGCAAAACTTCCTAGATAGCTGTTGGTGTAGTTTTCCCTTATATCGGTCTTATTTAATAACTGCTTGCCTAAATATTTGTTGGTTTTTGTCATTATCAAAGTGCTCTGAGTGTGTTATCAACATATGCAGGATCTAGTCTTCATTAGCATATAACTGGTAAAATGATGCTGCCGTTAGGAAGGAAATTAGTAATAGAATTTCTGAAAAAATTAGAAATGCTTTACAGACTGTATAGATGTACTTGTCAGATAGGCAGGCTATTTTTACAGATGAGGTACCTGTGGTATAGATTTTAAGTGGCTTGACTGAACTGAAACACAAACCTGCCACTGAGTCAATACTATGCTAAATGACGACTGCTCTAACTATAATTAAGCTTCCCTTCCAGCTAGGATATGTTTAACATAATCTAGTGTGGTCTGTGTGGCAGGCTTTTCGTTACTGTAGAACATTGTATCTGGTGTAGAGTTCCATAAGGAATTTGTACAGCCTCTGGCTCACTGATTTTTCAGTACTATTTCTGTTGGATAGAGTTGGTGGGCCTCATCTTGGCAGATGCAGAGAAAGAGGTTGGACAAACTCCAATATGGGTTCTTTGCTTTGCTTTGCTGCTTTTCAATTAAAAAAATAATCAGACACGATGCATAAACATTATCTTGAAGATGAACGTACAGAATCATTTGAAACTTTTCGAATTTCTAGTTGTCTGGCACTAACAGAACTGATAGTGCAATACAGTGGCACCATATCCTCCAACAAGGCACTTTTCCATTCAAAAGTAATTAGAATGTCTCTCACCACTCGCAAGGGCAAGCAAACATAAAATTTAAGATTTTATCTGAACATGGTGTTTTATATTGGAAGCTTAGAAGACTGCAGTTACTAGAGTTGATTAGGGTTAAATTCTTAATGAAAGTCGGAAACTACTTTGCACAGCATATTTCTTCTTAAATAGTGGCTTGTTCTATGTGTATTCAGATTAACCAGACTCATATCAAGTTCAGTGGGATATGGCTGGAGCTGCAAATTTTTCTCAAGCTATATTTCCAAATAGTGACAAATAAGTACAGAATGTGCTGTTAGTTCTGTCCTGCTCTTATATTCTTTACCAGTCATAAATGTAGATTTTCATTTATTGCACTACATAGTACTTAAAAGAATAAAACTTCTGGAGCTGATATGACCTGATTTTTTATTCCATTAGCCTTACTCAATAAATTCACTCAAATATATTCCATTTAAGTTGTTTTATAACAACACCTCATCTCTGGGTTCAGTTCAATTCCCTCATCCTCTCCTCACAAGGCAAGTATACTTAATGAGTGTAATGACATTACTGATTGCTCATCCTCCCTTTGCTCCTCTGTTAGAGCAATTTCAAGCATTGTCCCATGTGTCCCAGCCATAGCAGCTGAAGTGGCATTGACCAGAGCCAGAATGCTAGGGTCATACCTACAGAGCCAAATACAATCTGTTTTCATGACAGGTAAAACCTAAAGAGTCTGAATTTCCCCAGGAAGCCCTGTGTTTCAACTCATACAGTGGCACAGATTCCAAAAGTTCTTTGATGTGAGTGAGGTCTATCCAAACATTCCAGCAAAACCATTTTGAGGGGCTTACTGTACTAGATATTTAAATAAAATTTGCTGATTCTGCTTATTTTGGAAAAAAAAAAGTATTCTTCTCTGAATTTTCTCATTAAACTTGCTTTCCCTTAAAAAAAAGGAGGCAGGACGGGATTAAAATATTCTCTCCAAGTAGACCTTTGATACTTTTTGACCTCTAAACATAATACACAGGCAAAATGTTAGTTTTAAATAAAAATGCTAAGAACAAGTCTTACGAGGAGTGGCTGAGGGAGCTGGGATTGTTTAGCCTAGAGAAGGGAAGGCTGAGGGGAGACCTTATTGCTCTCTACAACTACCTGAAAGGAGGTTGTAGAGAAGAGGGAGCTGGCCTTTTCTCCCAAGTGACAGGGGACAGGAGGAGAGGGAATAGCCTCAAGCTCCACCAGGTGAGGTTCAGGCTTCACATCAGAAAAAAATTTTTCACACAAAGTGTCATTGGGCACTGGAACAGGCTCCCAAGGAGGTGGTTGAGTCACCATCCCTGGAGATATAAAAAGGTGGGTGGATGAGGTGCTGAGGGGCATGGTTTAGTGTTTGATAGGAATGGTTGGACTTTATGATCCTGTTGGTCTTTTCCAACCTAGTGATTCTGTTATTCTGTGAGTATTAGTGTAAAAAATATAAGTCTGTCAGGTATTTAAAAAATACCGCAAAAAGCTGAGTTCATAATAAAAATTAGTTCCTGCCATATGTGAAATAGTTCTATTACAATCTTAGTATGTGTGTGTATTACTATTGTTTCAGTCTCACTGTATGGAACCATCTAATTTTAACTCTAGTTATGGGCATTTACATGAGTGTGCTGAAGCAGAATTGGTCTCCCTTGGTTGCTGTGAGCCAGGATATTCTGACAGCTTCATAATCAGCCTGATACGTGAGCAAAATTATTGAAAATTCTTGTGGTCATACAAGTAGCTGAAAGGCCGTGCTGAAACTGGAATTAGAGTGCAGGAAAATTTTAATGATGAAATTTAAATGAAATCATGTCCTATCAGCAGTAAAAATAAAAGCACTGAAAGAGTGGAGAGATCTTGAAGAATGACTTATTGATTCTAAGCTGGTGATTGCATAATAAAGATTTAGTTTTACAAATAAAACAGAGTTAAAGACAATATAGATTATACAGAGAATTTGAAGCAATTATTCCTAATAATAACTAGCGATACTGTTAATCCAAACTAATCAGTGAATGTATCAGTATCCCAGGATCGTGAAACTGAATTCAGACCTATAAGGATTTCTAAAAAATGAAACCCCACTCCCAACCCCCAAAACAGGGAAAATAAATTGTTTAACTTCACTGTTTTTTGAGACTTTGGAAGATATTGTTACTCTTTTATCTGGGAGCACGGGTCCTTCCTTCCTTGTGAAATTACTACCTTGTCTCCTAATTACATTTACATAAAATAGGAAATATCTGAGTTACATTAAAAAAAAAAAATCTAGAATTAGCAGTAACAACAGAGCACCAGTTTTCTGTTACTTTTCAAGCTATTATTGGTTTAGGATAAGCATTCTGAAAAATTTTATGACCTGCATTTTGAATAATTCTGGTGATTTTTAGTGTCGTACTGTAATGAGGCTTAGACCTTCAATGAGTTGTAAGTACTGCTGTCCTTCAGTCATCCCTTCTTTATGGTAACTGCTTTATGACAAGGGGCTGAAAATGACACATTCCAGACCATGGAATAGTTTGCAAAGGACTAATTTCATACTTTATCCTTTATATTAAAATAATTAAAAATTAAAAAACTAGCAGCAGCAAGAAGAAAAAAAATTACTGGGTTTTAAAATGATTCAATATTTGCAGCCTTGGCAGGATCTTTAGTGATACAATGAAAAGCTTCCCCATGGGACCATAAAGTAGTCCTCAGAAACCCTTTTCAGTTTCAAAAGACTCTGTCATTTTGATACACACATTGTGTCTCCCTTCAAGTTGTCACTGGGCACCCTCAGATGAAATCATTGCAAAGGCTCTGATGCAGGCTGGCCTTAGAAAGACCTTTCTTACATGAACTGCCAGAATCTAAGGACAACATAGCAGTATTATTCTTTCCCCCATTCCTATGATCACAGGCCAGTCACTCAAAAATCCCCACAATGTGCCCTGCATGCCAGGCAGAGCTTTTGAACCCTTAAGTCTAATTGCTGTCTGCTTATGTCTTCCAGTGAAAATGAACCCAACTCCCTGGATACCATTTACAACCCAGTGCAGTGGACACAAGACTTGTACTAGTGGTTCAAAGCCTTTGGAAAATGTATCACAAGATACATAGGAAGTTGTTATCTTCTAGAGTTACTAAATATTCTTGCATCATCTTCTTGTTCCATGGACTTTTCCAAGTTAAAAAGATTTTTAGCTGACTGCATAAAAGCTCTTTAATTTAGGAGATTTGGAAGGTACTCTTATTTCTCTTTTAAAAACAGAATTATTCAGATACACCAAGAAAATCTCTGAGGATAAGCTCTATTAATTCAAACTAGCTCTAAGCATGCGTAGCTCAATATTGCTCCCAGACCTGCTTTTAGTGTATGTATATATATTGCATACTAGTAACTTTCTAAAATTTTAAGTACATGTAAAGCTATATATTTCATATATTGCTTTACTAAATATGGTTTGTGGTGCAAAGCCTGGAGAAGGAGGAGGCTTCTGTGGTTACCTTTTTGTGAACCTTGGGGAGCCTGTAATTCTGTTAAGAGATCCACATTGACAGAAACTTTTTATGGCGGATAAAGCTTGCCTTCATTTACTGGTGAATAAGCAGGAATGGTGGTATAGGTCAGACCCTGTTGAATTTTGATACATAACAGCTTGGCATTTTAGTCAGCTGTTGTCAAAATTTAACTTTGCAGATAAAATGCAGTTGCTGCTGAGTAATGTAAAGGCAAAAGAAGAGTCATAAACATCCCAAGTTTCTCTGATTTCACTCCCTCTTCCCTCCCCACTAAAATCTTTCTTCCTCTGCCTGAAGGACTCTTTTCTGGAGTTTAGACGGTTTACCTGTTTACTCAGAAGCTCAGCATTGCATATAGTTTTTCAGGCTTTCTAGGTGGGTCTTTAAATTTATGCTATTTAATTTATATGGGGGGAAAAAAGTCTCCAATTAACCAAACGTGACCTGTTTTGTTGTTCTGAACAGCTGCAAAGGAATTGTACTAGAAAGATAAAATCATTGGAAAGACAAACCAAAATTTACTAGCAAGGCTAGACTAGGAGAATCTTTAAAACTGACAGAAGATAAACTGAAGGGTCATATGTTGTGTTCATTATCAGGCAAAACTTGTCAGTAAAATAAAAAGTGGTTTTGTAAGAGTAGGTTTTCAGGATTCTACCCGGTATTTTAAAAATTACACATCTGCAGTGTATGTGCATTTAATATTGGTTCAATTAAAATTGGCCAAAACTAACATGTCCATATGTAGGATTTGGATTTTGGGATATATCAGGATATAGGTCTTTACACTGGCCCATCACTTGTTTTTACAGTTCCCAAGGTACAGTTCAGATTTTCAGAGGCCAGAGAGGGAGAAAAAAGAAAATCAGTATTAAGAATGATTACTAGCAAAAGGTTATAATACTAGAACAGTTACAGAGTTAGAATATTGCCAGTTGTAAAAACATTTTAAAGTGGAAAACATTTTACATCATTAAAAAAATACACCAAATACAGCTTTGAACTATAATACTTTAAAATAATTTCAGTAGAGATCAGCAACATTACTGTTGGGGTTAAAAAAAGTATTCAAGATTGCCAATGCCTGAAAGATCTTTTGAATGGATGTCATACACTCTGTATCCCAAGTGTTGCCTATCATTTAACTTTTGATGTAACGAATTATATTGAAATGCACTATAAATATATATACAACTAGGATTACACAAAAACTAGTAATTAAAATTGTATACTTATAAAGGCTAACTTCTTCAACAGAGGTTAGAGAAGGGATCTTTTTGATTTAGCTTAATGGTCTCTTGTTTATTGTATGTTTCACACCAAAACAAAATCAGGATGCAAGTTCAAGTAGCCAGATAATGCTCTTTATTGTCTTGAATAAATGGTGTTTGTGAAATTAGACAAAAAAGACAGTGTGGCTGCAGGGAAATCCTTGTAGCAATCAACATGACAATTTCTAAAAGACATATATGTATTTTTATGTTGCTGAACACCATCCAAATAGAAAAAACTGTTATACAAAATATATTACTGCTAGTTTATTTGCAACCTTATGCATGTAGTTTAAAAGGAGCATGGGAATTTAAGATAAAGGATACTATCACTGTGACATTTAAATATGTGAAATAAGATGAAAGAATTAAAAAATAATATGTTAGGCTTAAATATTTCAAGAGGTATATTCTTAAACGTTCCTTTAGGTTGGAAAAGAATAGAAAAGAAAGTTCATTGAGTCCAACAAATGGTTGGCTAATCAGGTAGCATTCCACACAGATTAAGCCACCAGAAATAGCCGTCAAGGTACTCTTGGTAACAGCTATAACTTTAATAGCTGTGAAAGAGGAGGAAGCCTTTGGAAGCCTTCTTTCTTTGGAAGAAATTCATACAAGAAATAAACATAAAAGGGAAAGGCTTTTAGAACCAGTTCTGGTTTTGTTTTGTTTTCTTTTGTACTTGTTTTTTCTCCTGTTCAATATCCGTTTGTGGGAACTTGTTAATATTTCAAGTGTAAAAAACCACAATTCATTGCAATATTTGCCTGGAAGTTGACTAAGTTTGTTGAAATGTGGGAGAAAAGAAAGACTTGCTGTCGGGTTATTTTGCCTGATCAGGCCCTGCAATAGGGAAGGCTTTCAGCAAGAGTATAGTGGCAGGAGGGAGGGAGAGGGGGCTGAAGTAATCCTTTAAGGCAAATAGAATTGGTTAAATAATGCCATGAAAGTTCCAGTTCTCAACAATGGTCAGAGATCAAGCTATGTTTGTATATTCAGGGTTGAAGGTTAACCAGTAACTAGAGTCTTTCCTGATTGCTACAGGTTTACGTTTTCTCTGTCACTGATGCTTGCCAAGTGGGATTTTGTGAGACTAGAAAGAATACAGCTGGACAAACATGTATATTATAGGGCTTAGCCAAACAGTTAGAAAGGACCACACTGATGCTATACACATGGTGTAACAAGCTTGTGTAACAAGCAAGAACTGAATGCAGAAATTTTTGAAGGGCACTCTTTAGTTAAAAGACTACACTTTTCTGTCATTTAGTATTTCAAAGAAGTTGCAGCAATGCATAAGAATACTGCAATTTAAAGAAGATACTAAGGGATATTTTTTTTCTGTTTTCCTCCGTGTTTTTATTGTACCATTTGACAGCCTTTTTCAGAAAGCTAGTTTCACTCTTAGCAGTCTTGAATATTCACACCACTTGCTGAAAAGACCCTGGTAGTCAAAAAGCTGTGTAAATAACTTCTCTCAGTAAAAAATAGTAATGACAATATTGATATGCCAAGAAGAGCTCGGTGATTTATCTCAATTTTTTGTGCTTCTTTTCTGCCTGCAAGCTTTGATGAAAGCTCAACAAATGTTTATTGATAAGATCTGTGACCTTGTTGCCATCTCATTTGACTGTTAAACTTCTTTGTTTGTTGTTTAAAGAATGATTATTTGTATTAATCTTAGTATTGATGAGGTAAAAATTATTTCTGACACTAAGAAAATGTCTAGTAAAAAAAGAACACAAAAAAGGCTATAGAGATCATAGAATCATAGAACAACCAGATTGGAAGAGACCCACCGAATCATCGAGTCCATCCATTCCTATCAAACATTAAATCATGCCCCTAAGGACCCCATCCATCCGTGTCTTAAACACC
>WAAB01017790.1:0-11589 GCA_013389865.1 Piaya cayana
AACACCATGAGAAATATTTTTCTAGTTCATCTGATAAAAATGCAAATCTTGATTACTCCTACATGGCTTAAAATAAAAAAAAAAAAAAAGAAAAGAAAACACAACAACAATACCGCAACACAAAAGCCCCCAGAGGCAGATGAGAATCACCTCCAAGTGGTGCCAGGTCCAGGCAGGGGCCCTCTGGGTTTGCCCCATTAGCTGGGGGTCCCCCACCGGGGTCAGGGCATCTCCCAAGCCCCCAGACACTGGTCCCTGGTCCCCACCCTGGAGTTTCTCCCTTCTGCAAACAGGTCACCCAGCGCACCCAGGTCTCCATCCCTCCTGCCTCACTTCTTCCCTCTAAGTATTTGCACACACAGCTTTATCTCCACCACAAAGTCTTTAATCGAGCTGCACGGTTCCACTGCCTCAACTAGTTCATTTAGAAGCTCTGGCCCAGGCTCTCTGGAGCGAGGTGCTGCTCCCTAGGGCTGCAGCTCTGACACGAGGGGCTGGCTGTCCCCATGTCCCCCAGCCCCAGCTGCCCCCACGAAGCGCGAGCTTCTGCAGGCAGCAAGCCCAGCGGAGCCGACTCTCGCTCTTCAGCTTCCTGCCTTTCCCCGAGATAATTTTTTTCCCATTAAATAACCGCTACGAGCTGTTTCTCTTCCTAATATAGCCTGCACCGCTGCACTCATTGTTTGTCTCTGTTTTGTTTTAGTTCCTTCCCCACTCGAGCAGCATGAAACCCATTGTGTTACCTGCCTCCCCTCCCCACGGCTCTCGCTCAAACACCACCAGGTTTTCATTTAAACGAAAAGCACTTAAGTGCTTATGAGATTCCTCGCACATATTTGGTGGGTAGCAGTACCTGGAATCGCCTGGCGCTTAGCTGGAGCTTGGAAATGCAGAAGGTTTTGAAACAGAGATCTTCTTTTTTTATTTTTTTTAACAGCCTTGCCAGCGAGGCCACGGAACACATACAAACCCATGTCATGAGGAAGCATCTGGAATCATTTTTAAGTCCATTTCAAGTATCATTTGTTATTTTTTTTTCTCTTAAACAGACAACCCCAGGTTTTCCCAGACCTTACTCTAAATGTTGATGCCGATTAACTCATTCCCCAGTTTTTCCAGCCCTGCCTAATCCCTCCTGCTCACGCAGCGCCGGAGCGAACACCAAGGGCAGGTCCGACCCCGCAGCCTTGAGGCTGGCACAAACACACGATAATGCTTTCATTTTTTAAACACTAATAAAAGGTTTCTATGGCAACCTGCAGGAGCAGGACGAAGATGGGAAATTATAGGTCAACTCTACCACTGAAAGCAAAAAAAAAAAATTATTCAATTCCTTCACCATCGAAAAGTTTCAAGATGACCTACAAGTATTGATTCATCTGGTTGCATAAAGGTAGAAAATATGTCCTGGAGTGGTCGCCTATTGTAGCAAATAAATAGCTTTTAGGCTTTTAATAGGAGGCTTGAGCTGAAACCCAGTAAGGAGCTTAACCTCTGCTCTGCCTTCTGGTGAGCCAAACCCCACTGTCACAGCATTAAAAGCAGCATCGGGGTCTCTTCTGCCACCGCAGGGCTGGGGCACAGGACAGGGGTCAGCAGGGAATCCCCCTCTCTTGGCCCTCATTTCATTCTCATACTGGTTTCCAGCTTCTCACCAACCAGGTACGACTCAAACCCGCACGCATACACACACAAGGAAACTTTTCTACCGCTATTAACTTTCAGAGGAAGTGGAAAAAAGGAGAGAAAAACATATCAGTCATAAACGTACTTGGCCAAGTGGTTCATGAGCAAGTGCAGCATCTGCCTGTTTTTCTCTGGGAGCCGATGGACGAGGCTGTGGATCTCCGACACCCTCGACTCCTGATTCTCCAGCTCTGCATTGGAAATAAAAGAAGGTTTATCTCTGCAGCAGGGGATTTATTACAGAAACAGGCATGCAGGTCCAAAGATCAACATCAACAGACGTCCCAGACCCGAGGTCCCTGCTCCTCCCAGCACCTCCCCAGCACCTTTCCTTTCTACCAACTCCAACCAGTTGTTTCCAGAAAGAAGAAACAAACAGGCTGAAAACAGGGAGCTGCAAGCAGAGGCAAGTGGGGTAAAAAAACCAGCTGTGACTGGGGAAGGGGCTGGTGGCAACCAGGGCTTCTCTGGCTTCAGCAACAAGAAGCAGCAGCATGTTCCCAAGCACAGTGGAGGGTCACAGAGTGTGAGCCCCGATGGCTGTTCAGGGAGGCACCACTGATGTGGTCATGGACCACAGGAGCTCCCAGGCCCGTGGTCCCAGCCGCCGGCTGCGTTACCTGCTCTCATACAACGCAGCTTCCCGGGGCGGTCAAAGGAGAGCGGCACAGACATCAGAACCACGACTGATCTGATCAAAGCCCCAGAGCTGGTGTTTGAACAGCAGCCTCCCTCGTCTTGGCTGAGGACGGTCAAAGAGAGAGATCGGCGGCAGCGGCTCCTGCCACCAGCCACCTCGCCACTCCCAGCACCATCCGCAGCTCCTTTTCATCTGACTGAGACCCAAAGAACAACACGCCCCGCGTCTCCCGGTTCTTATTCCACTTTCCGGGACCGAAGAACAAGGAGGTTGGTGAGGAAGCGGCAGGGCAGAGGTTACGCTCAGTCGCTTGCAAATCACGCTCCTCTCTCAGAGGAGCCGTAAACATCAACAAACTCACTGGCTGCTTTGATGAAGCTCCTTTGAAACTGGTACATCATGAGCGGCCCCGGAAGCATTCTGGAAGATGAAAAGGTAACAGGCAGAGAACAGCTGAGTAACACGATCCACGGAGGCAAAACTCTGCCCTTACCAGAACTTCAGCTCCATTTTCAAAAGTGCAGAATTAAGCAACAGGAGCTTTAATTAATTCCCCTCATCAGAACGAATAAGATTGATTGAAGTACCTTCGATTTACTCTCCTTTCTTTTCCTGTGCTCCACTAAATTCAGTTTTAATTACAGCATTCCTTGGGTTACATGGAGCTTTGGTACACGTTTGAGCCCGTGATTTCCAAGTCAGTTTAAAGAGAAATTAAGAGGATAAATAAGCCCAGTCATAAACCTCTAACAGTGTGAAATTCCCCATTCTCCACTCCCCCATCCCTTTTCACGGGACATCTCGGTGCGACTGACGCTCAGCGCTGCTCTGCAAACAGTTCAAACTCTGGAGCAAAGGTTGCCAATCAAGCAAAATTATGTAGCGTTTTGTGATTTTCTAGGCTGAGATCCACCAAGCTAATTATACTCATCACCCTAATTGGATTTAGCCTCTCTCTTGCTCTCTCTCTCTCTCTCAAATAAAAGCCACCACAGAACAGCAGCAGCAAGCAAGGAGCCGCAGTCGCGACACGTAGAAGCATGTTGTGGGTAATGAGATGCTGGCTGCAAACCAGCCCTTTTAGCAAGGAGCCCTCGATGACAGCGGCACCAGCCTGAACGCTGAACGATCCCTTCAACAAAGCTCAGCACCCAGTTCTGAGAAAGCCCTACAGCCACAGCCCTGCCACACGGCTGGAATCCCGTCAATAAAGCTCAGGGAAAAGCTTAAACCAAGGCAGAACACTCAAGAACGAGTGTGTTATATGGTGTTTGTATGATACACACGTTTTTCAGAGAGCTGATTGTATTCCCCAAGTCCCACTCAAACATGCTGGAGGGTCAAGGGGAAATAAAAAAGCAGAATAAATTCTCCAGTAGCAGTTTCTTCTTTGTTTCTAGCAAAGTGCTGTTGCAAAGGATCTGCAGTCGCAGGCAGCAGCACCCCAGACCATCACCAAGTCAGTCCTGAACCCCACGACAAACGAGGCTTTTCTCCCTTACCTCAGATAGGTTTTCAGCGCACTGGTAATGGTCTTTATCTCCCACTCTGCACAGATCTCTGTTTCTGTCTCAGTGGCTGTTTTGGGATCTAAAGAAAAATAAAGAAAGAAAGTGAAGCAAAGTGAAGATAACTGCAGCTTATAGCCGCTCTGCTGCAGGGAGAGGCCAATCCTATCCCATTTTATTTGCTGTTGCCCAGTTGGTGACCACAGGCCGACCCCAGCAGGCCGTTCGGCAGGGAAGCAGAGTTTGTTACATGAGATGGGCCAGGGGTGCTCACTTGCATGGAATAAGAGAAACAGAACATTGATCGTGAGCAAAGGGATTGGCAGCTGGACTCGAAGAGTGCCACTACACAGGGTGCAGGAGACAGAGGTGTTCAGCAGCGGTGGTGACAGAGCAGGACACAAACACAACCCAGACCCAGCCAAACAGAGCCCCCCAGACTCAGCAGCAAACCCCCAGCCCCAAGGAGGCTGCAAGGCATCCCCACGGCCTCAGGGAAGGTGAGCGGCTCAGGCTCTGCAGGGGTTGTGGAGTGTTGGGCAGGTGACAGGACAGGAGGGGAGGTCGAGGCAGTGTGCGTGGGTACAGGAGGCACCTTGTTCTCCAGGGAAGAGTCCCTGGAGCCGCCTGACGCACCGCAGAGGGTGTGGGACGGCAGCTCCGCGCTCCCTCGGCTCCACAGCTGTGTTTCACTTGGACAGGAGGGAGGAATCGGGGCTGCTGCCCGCGGCGCTGCATGTCGGCACATCACCTGCTGGGCTGCCCGCTGCGGGGACCCCTGCTCTGCAAAGCCCCTCGAGGCGCTGCCTCCAGCAGCTCAACACGCTGGGGTGGACACCAGGAAACTCCCAGAGCCCAGCAGAGCAGGAACACCCGCAGACAACCCCAGAGCCTCTCACTGATGCCAAAGCACATGGCAGAGAGCAGTGACGCTGCTTGGTTCCATGTGTGCTGGTGGTGAGGAAGAGGAGAAGCACTCAGGGTGCTGCGTACCGCACAGGGTCTGGCGTGCAGAGGTGGCTCCGTGCCGTGAGCTGCTGAAGCGCCTCTGTTTTCATGGTCCGATGCTGCAGCATATTTTTCTCCATCTCCTCTGGGGCCTTCCCTTCCTTTCCGCATTTTTCCCCTCCTATCTTTCCTTTTAAAAATTCCTCTAAAGGAGTCAAAAACCCACGCAGCTGTTCTGGCCGATGTGAATAGGAGGCTCCGGACCAGCCGCCCGCTCCTTCCCAAGGCGGCGCTGATCCAGCTGCCTGCAAACCGCGCTCGCAGGAATCTGCAGCTTTCTGCTTCTCCCTGCTGTCCGCAAACCACCAGGACAGGTCAGGAAGCCAGATTTGTTTGCACAGAGATCCGTAGAGAGATCAATAAGGCGCTATTTTTACTGATTTCTGTGAAAACACCTCAATGCTCTGACTATAAAAGAGCCATCAGGAAGCAGCGATGGCTCCTTCACGGGCACCTCCACCCAGAGACGGCGACCGCTGCCGCCCGCGCCCCCCTGGCAGTCACCAGCACAGGGGAAACTGGGGTTTGAACCTTTGCCGACAATTACAGGCTGCCAACTCTCCATCAGCCACCATCCATGGAATGAGATGATCATAGAATCATAGAACAACCAGGTTGGAAGAGACCCACCGCATCATTGAGTCCAACCATTCCCATCAATCACTAACCCATGTCCCTCAGCACCTCGTCCACCCGGTCCTTAAGGCCTCCAGGGAAGGTGACTCAACCCCCTCTCCCTGGGCAGCATCTGACACTGCCCAGTGACCCCTTCTGAGAAGTTTTTTTTCCTAATGTCCAGCCTGACCCTCCCCTGGTGGAGCTTGAGGCCATTCCCTCTCGTCCTGTCCCCTGTCCCTTGGCAGAAGAGCCCAGCTCCCTCCTCTCCACAACCTCCTCTCAGGTAGTTGCAGAGAGCAATGAGGTCTCCCCTCAGCCTCCTCTTCTCCAGGATAAACACCCCCAGCTCTCTCAGCCGCTCCTCTTCTTCTCCAGCCCCTTCCCCAGCTTCGTTGCTCTTCTCTGCACTCGCTCCAGAGCCTCAACATCCTTCTTGTGCTGAGGGGCCCACAACTGACCCCAGGATTCGAGGAGCGGTCTCCCCAGTGCCGAGTCCAGAGGGAGAAGAACCTCCCTGGCCCTGCTGGTCACACCGTGTCTGATCCAAGCCAAGATGCCATTGGCCTTCTTGGCCACCTGGGCCCCTGCTGGCTCATGGTCAGTCGCTGTCAACCAACCCCCCCAGGTCCTTCTCCTCCAGGCACTTTCCAGCCAGACTTCTCCTAGTCTGGAGCTGCTCAGGGTTGTTGTGCCCCAAGTGCAGGACCCACCATTTGGCCTCGTTAACTCTCCTGCCATCTGCAATCGCAGGATCTGCAAGATCCCTTCCAGCTCAAACCTTCTACAATTCCATCAGCCAGCACATGTGGCTCAGCAGCTCCAGAGCTGAAGACTTTACACAGAGCTCTGGGTGAGCAACCTGGAAACAAAGCAGGGATCCCACCAAAATCCCTAGGAAACCCCTGTGGGTCCCTTCCAGCGACAGGGAAGTGCCAAGAGTCCCTGGGGAGCCGGAGCAGGCGCAGAGGCATCACCACGACCAAGGCCAAGCCTGACGCCAGATACAGCTGCCGACGCCATCTGGTCCCGCAGATCCAGCTCAGTGGGTGTTTGCCTCTCGCAGACGCACATAATGCGCTTTTGAATTTTAAAGCAATAGGTAAGCACAGTGTCATTTTAAAACCAATTAAAAGAATGCACTAAATAAGAGTTCGGCTTTCCCTTAGAGTAAAGGGTTTATTGTAATTAAAAAAAAACAACAACAAAACCCAATATCAAAAGGAGCCCTCAGAAAACTAAACATTTGGGAAATGTATATTCATGCAAAGACCTCTCCCAGTAATCACACAAACAAACATCCTCTTTCCTCATCAACACCAAGGTAAGTTCCTATTGATCTACCTTCTAACAGAGGCAATTTTAACGATGTAAAAACCAGCCTGGCATAGTAAAAAATACCCCCAAACCCACTCATTTAAAAAAAATAAAAATCTTTTTAATAGCAAAGCCTTCACTGAATTTGAACAAGTAGCTCAAGCCTGGATGTCTTTTCAAAGCCCATCCAAGAGTTTACAGGCATGATTCATGGCACACGAGGTGGAATCCCGTGGTCGGTCTCCCAAGAAGGCTGGGAGCTGATAATCGGTTCCCCTTGACCTTCAGATTCACGAGTCTGCAAAGCGTTAGCTCTGTGGGCTGCAGACGCAGCATCCGCCTCCCCAGGCCGAGACGCGGCATCCAGCCCCGCGCCGGCTCCGCACAAGGACACGTTTCCACTCAAACTGGTGTAAATGTGAAACGGGGCTCGTAAAGCTCCTGCAGGGCAAATCCAGCTTTAAGCCCGAAGAGGCTCATCGCTGCGAACTGCTTGGCTGATGTCTGTCAGCAATGCAGAAATGGCTGAACTGAAAGGGTGAGGGGAAAAGGAGGGAAAAATTAACTACCACAAGTTTTTTTACTCCAGCAGAGACTGGAAAAAGTGCTTTGCTCACCCCCTGACACCGCCAGCCATGGCAGCATCACCCCTATTCCTGTTGGCTTGTTGGGCACAGTCACAAATGCAGAACAGGACAGCAATTCCCACCCTCCTGGGGCTGTCGGACCACAGAGGGGATCACTGACATCCTCACACAGGGGGTGCTTGAGGAGAGAGAGCTGCTGCGCTCCAGACCTGAATCAAGAACTCACAGAATCACAGAATCACCAGGTTGGAAGAGACCCACCGGATCATCAAGTCCAACCATTCCCATCAAACTCTAACCCATGTCATGTCCCTCAGCACCTCGTCCACCTGCACCTTAAACCCCTCCAGGGAAGGCGACTCAACCCCCTCCCCATTCAGTCTGTTCCAGTGCCCAGTGACCCTTTCTGTGAAGAATTTTTTCCTAATGTCCATGCTGCCCCTCCCCTGGTGGAGCTTGAGGCCATTCCCTCTCGTCCTGTCCCCTGTCCCTTGGCAGAAGAGCCCAGCTCCCTCCTCTCCACAACCTCCCCTCAGGTAGTTGCAGAGAGCAATGAGGTCTCCCCTCAGCCTCCTCTTCTCCAGAACATTCTCTTTTATGGCAGGATTAACACAGGAACTCAGAGGTGGAAGGAATCCATTCTCATTCCCAAGATATTAGTTTGGCTGGTTTATTTTCCCCCTGGAGGCAAAGAGCAGCAGTAGCACAGAGGACAGGGGCCCATTTCATCTCCACACTTGGGTCCCCGCACCCCCTGGATGATGGGATGGGATGGGATCCACGCGGCAGGGAATGGGGCTTGGCCTCAGCACAGCGGGCGGGAGGGAAGCCCAGGCTGATCGCGCATTCCCCAATCCACAGCCCCCTCTCCACCCCAACTCAGATAAAATCAAGTTGTTTTGTCCAAGCCTGCGGTCAGCTGAGCACAGCACCAACCTCCTGAGAGACACCTCATACCAAAGACCTTCCCAGCATCATCACTGACACCAGCCGCCGCTCGCGGGAACTTGATCTTTTTGCCATTTAAACTGTATGTGAATCGGTAACGCTGCCCACATTCATTTCTAAATATAAGGGAGACCTGAAGTTGCAAGGGGAGTTTGACTCCTCCGCTCATGAAGGCTGGATCCAAACAAGAGGGTTCAAGCGGAGCGGAGCTGCTGCTCCAGGACACCAGAGCCTCGAGGGGCAGCCCAGGGCAGAAATGAACAGGTTTCCATTTGACGCTGATTTCAGGCAGCCTGAACGTTGGGACTGCTGGAGATGGAATTAATGGTCTGTGTTTTGGATAAAGACAGAGTCACGGGTTTGCAAAGCATCCCAGTGACGGATTCCCAGGGAGGACCCCACTTCCAGCCCCAACACCTCATGAAGACACGCCAGGAGAATGAAAGCCACCGGCAATTTATCACCACACTACGAGACACGAGGTCGACAGCTGAGTGGCTTCAGACACCGAGGAGATAATGGATGCTGGACAGCGTCCAAAACTTTGAGTTCTTCCAGCTCCATGGAGTTCTTAAACCAAGGAAGTCTTGCCATCTGTCACAGCCCCACCGCCTCGACCCAGAACTGACACAGCCCGAGAGAAGAGAGGTGGATCAGGAGCTCTGCAGGCTTGCAGGGTGAAGAGCACGAGCAGAGGACCCGGCACGTCAGAGTTGCTGCACCGCGGGGCACCCAGTCCTATTTTTATCGGGGGGCAGCACTGCTCTTTAACCGATGTTCCAATGCAAGAGTCCCCAGCGCGTGTGCCACGAGGCAGCCCTGGTTATCTGCTGCACCGGGTGGCAAGCGAGACGCGTTCACGCGCCCCACGACCTGTGCCAAACCTCTACTAATAAAAGAGAGTCAGCCACCAGCTCTTGTGACCGCAGCGAACTTTCCAAAGGCCACAGCAAAACAGTGGCAGAGCACTCCCCTTGCGTCAGGCTCTGATTTAGAACCTTACCCTTCTGCTTCCTCGTTATTCCTGGACTATCAAGTCTGCAGAGGCTAATGCTGACGACTCTAACAGCCACCGTGGCCTTTGCTCAGAGAACATTTAACGGTGGGAAAAGAAGGAGGAATTGGAAGAGAAGGAAAGATGTTAGAAGTGAAACGCAAGGGATTACAACTTTTTACAAGGAGAAATACATGAAGAAAGGAGCCCACAGGCTTTTTGTGAAAGCAAGGAAAGGGAGTCACATTGCAAAGGAATGACAGTAAGGGAATGGGAAGAGGAAGAAGACCTGAAATGTCACTTGTTTCCCTCAGGGAGAAGCAAACACATTTTGCTTTGCATGGCTACAGGGCGATGGAAGCCCAAAACCACCGACAAGCAAGATCTCCAGGAAAAGTCAGCTGGAGCAGTCCCAGTCCCACCCTGCACCAGGAACAAACACCAGCTCACCAACAACCACCAGACCTGTTTGCCCCTACATGTTTCGAGGCTCAGGTGAGGCCCATGGGAACACTGGTTCAGAGCACTGGGCACTTAGAGCAAACACCACAGCCGCCTTCTCGCCAGCTCAGAGGTGCGAGAGGTTTCTGAGGGCGGCAGGGCAGCTGCTCAGGGTGGCCGGTGTCCAAGGAGCCCCACAATGTCAACACCGAGCTCTGTTGTGGTATGAGCCAACACCTTCTCTCCTCCCAAGCACCCAGAACCGCAGGACCCAAGGCCTCAGGCACGAGGGGAACACACACGCTTGAAAGGCCGTCGCACAACCGTGTTAGAACAGGCACGAGGAGGTCCAAGGGGAATGCAGGAGCCACAAGCAACATGCAACACACAGAAGAAAATAATTAAGTGTTCTAGGAACAACGTAGCAGGTACGAGATCACAAACCAAAGCTTTCAGCTATTTCTTTGAAGATTTTAGTCTGCATTTGGGAAGGCTGCCAGACCTCATAGTGCACGTGAGCAGGACACCAGTGACTGCCCCAGGAGATCTTTCCAAGCCGTGTCCTACGCGAGGTCCTACCTTAGGAACCTGCCAGTGGTGCCCTGGGACCTCCGGCCTCTAACAGCTTGTGGTCCTAAGAGCACATTCACCACAATTAGGCAGCCTGGCAAGAACCTCCATCCCCAGCTGGCAAGACTTCAAAGCAGCACGATATCTGCGCTTTGAACAAAACGCAAGACACTCACCCATTAACATGCTCAACAGCTTTTGAACTCGGGAGTTTACTCCAACGATTCGGTACAGCCCTTGCTCGTTGATCCCTAGGAAGGATAAAAGCCTTATTAGAACGTCAAAAGAGCTACTAACATCTCTTTCATTTCTCTGGCTTCTCTAATAACAGAAATAATTAACCCCCTCGCCAACTACATAGAAAAATACAGAAAAGGGCAAAATTTAGCTTTGATGGAATCTTGATGCTAACAAGATAACTTGCGTATAAACAGAGCTTAGGGAAAGGAGTGAAGCACAGATCTATTTGTTGCCTCACACGAGAGGGGTTTTTCTGCAGTGCCACCACACACAGGGATGCTCAGATGCCGTCCCCAGCTTGGCCCTTTCCCCTGCCTCGCACGTCCAGCGTGTTATTCCCTAATTCTGCCCCTGCAAACGCATCTCTCAGCAAAGACATCTTTGTGTACAACAGGCAGGAGCTGCCGTGGGTCTCCAAGGGTTAATGAGTCACTTCTGTTCATGGAAAGAGCAGGTAAGGCAGCCCGAGACACTGGCCATCCCCCGAGCCAAGACCATCTGGAGAACCGCTCTACCTCTCGTTTCGACAGCGTGTATGCACTTCTTGATAATGCTGAAGCCGATATTATCCAACTGGGCAGCTGAAAGGGAAGAGAAGAGAGAGGCAATAAACACCTAGCAGAGGGATGGCCTCACGCCGAGCCCTGCGCCCGCCCCGCAGCCACCGCTGACATTCTCATTCTCAGCCAGCGCTCAGACGAGGGGGAGGAGGGAGATAAATTAGGTGTTCGTGGCAGAAAGGCACAAGGACAGTAGCTCGCACCAGGTGTGACCCAGGCGAGCACAGAACACTGATCCGTCATTGCAGCCCCCGCAGCCGGAGGAGCCGGCATCTCCCACGCTGGCAGGCAGCACAGCCCCGGGCTCTGCCGGAGATTTACATCCCCAGTCAAAGGAGAAATTTAGGGTGAAGGTGAGAGAACCCGAAGAGACCTTTGCCTTTGACAACAGGTTGCCTGGGGAAAAAAGGAATGATGGTTTCATATTTTCATATATCATATTTTTCTTAAGTAGAAAGAGGGGAGATTGAGGTGA
>WAAB01017796.1:9625-36632 GCA_013389865.1 Piaya cayana
CTTCCTTCCTTCCAAACTTCCTTCCTTCCTTCCTTCCTTCCAAACTTCCTTCCTTCCTTCCAAACTTCCTTCCAAACTTCCTTCCAAACTTCCTTCCTTCTGCTGCTTTCTACTTTTTTTCTTTGCCATACCAGGCAAGATTGAAAGGTTTTTGTGTGCTTTTGTTTATCCAGTTATATGATGGACTACTGAAAATAGCCATGGGTTTGATCCAAACCCCTAACTCTAGTTCCTTGCTTCTTTTAAACTATATTAGGTGGAAAGACTGTGATCCTCCCCTAGTGGTTATTCTTAGGCTCCCCTGAACCCTTAGACTATTCTATATCCTCCAGCTAATTTCTGCATCCAAGAGGAAGCCTGAACTTGTGGGGTTTTTTTACTCTTGTGCTGTGAAGTCCCTTCCTATTCATTCTGCCTACAGTTCATCACTCTGCAGTTGCCACAGCCAGGATCTGAGCGTTCTTTCTTTGCTTTCTTAGTTTCCTACATGTGATCTTTCATAGTGCAAACAACCCCTAAAACAAACAAACAAAAAAACTTATCCTGTTTTTACTTAGCTGACATACCTATGTTTTAGCATTTCTGCCTTTACTAGAGCCAGGAAGTGAAAAAGTCAGTACACTTTGGAACCCAGGTGGGCTAAACAGGAAATATTCAAGAAAGTAGTCTTTGCTTTGGTATTTTTTTTCTTTTAGGAAAGGAGATAAAGCGTTTGATCTGATGGACTCACAGAAATCTTTTTAGAGTGATGTGGATACACTCACTTATATTAGACAATAAAATATTGTTCAAAGTTTCACTATAGTAACTATAGTAACAAACATTATATACTTTTTCACTTACAGACTGAAGTTATACTCTTGTATCTTTTCATCCCTGGTGGAAAAACCTGTACATCTTTAGTCAACATACTGCAGAATCTCACTTTATCTGTGAGGAAAATACAGACTTTACCAGTTTCTCAGCTTAAGGAGATGAATAAAATGAATGCTGTCTGAAGTATAAAAAATCACAAAAAAAAATCAAAGTGGAAGTGTTGGCGAGTGAGCGTTGCGAGAGCATCCGCAGTGGTGAGTGAGTATTGCCTTGGCGTTTAAACCAAGAGCAGAAAAGACAAACATTTCTGTTGTTGCAGCTGAGCTCACTGATACAAAGTTGTTTGGTTAGTGGAGATGTAATTTGCCTTTGCTTCTTAGTGACAACTC
Source organism: Piaya cayana (assembly GCA_013389865.1). Classification (NCBI taxonomy): domain Eukaryota; kingdom Metazoa; phylum Chordata; class Aves; order Cuculiformes; family Coccyzidae; genus Piaya; species Piaya cayana. The sequence continues at coordinate 10,831 of WAAB01017796.1, forward strand.
CATGCCAGAGCTGCTTTATGATCCTCAGGAGTTATGTAGTGTTGTGTTCAAGTGATGTATTTGTGAACTTAAGCATGGTTAAGTTTGTCTTTGTTGCAATCATACTTACGTTTTGTGAAATTACAGACTAAGATAATGCCACACTCAAAACTAAACTTGAGGCATTTGAGGGGAGGGGGAGGAGGCGAGGGAGGGGAGGAGAGGAAGAATAGAAAAAACCAGTGTGTCCTTATTTAAACTGCTTAATGATGCTCATGTAAAGATGGAAATTCCTAGGGATATTGCTAAATAGATTGTGAATATACAGGAAAATTACAAATTGAGTCCATGCACTAGTTTCCAAATCCTGCAAAAAGAAACTGAACTATGACTCAGAGCAGATCCATTTCAGTGAAGGAATGCTATTCTGAAGAGTAAATGCTGATATATACTCACTGAGCTTCTATTTGACTGGTATGAAAGGCTAGTCATTGACTTTGCAGAGCTTTGGGGTTTTGGCTATTAGAAATGTGCACATTTCTTGTGAGGTTGTAGACATATCGAGGCTGACAGCACTTTGTTAAAATTTCTTCTATGGTAAGAAAAGATCTGCAGAAGTATTTTGAAAATTATTTGATGTTGCAGTGCAGTCTTCAAAGCAAGAATAAGGACATTGGTGAAAGCTTCCCTGTGTCACATATTTCATGGTAAATGAAGGACTGCAGCATAGAATGTTGGTTTGGTGTGAATTCTGCAAAATGAAACTAGGGTATTTTTTGCCACTTTCAAGGAACAGATTTCTGCATGTTTTACATAGTAATGCACTCAGTACTTTTTGTACAGTTCAGTCACCTATTGGACAAGTCTGATATGGGATCTTGTGGCTGCTGTTGTTTCATATCTACATACATATACTTGAAATTTTCCTGTTCATTCAGTCAAACATTTTAGAATTTTCCCATTGATGCTGTTCATTCCATTTTTACTGTTGTAAACTTAATTGTTTAACTTTGCTGTTACTATTGCAGTAATACAAAGCTAGCAAAACTACTAATTATCATCTAGATGGTCTACTGCATGTTGCTTAGAGCTAAGTACATAAAACCAGGCTTCACCACAGAGAATGCAAATCAGTCAAACCCCTGACAGGAATGCCCTCACTCAATTTATTTTATGACCATGGAGTCTCTTACATACAAAAAATTTATGCTGGGTGGGAAGACCACAACAGGAGAATAAATATGGGCGGCTGATAGGCAGGGAGAAGAACTAAAATTCATATGAAGATGTTCTAATCATGATTGCAGATCCCTTTACTTCAGTGTGCCTTATGAAGCAAATGATGATATTTGCTTTTTTGAGAAGTCTGGGACTTAAGAGTAAATTACATCAAATCCTAAATAATAACACTTGGAATGAACAAAAAATACTCAAAAGACAGTATTTAGATTCCACTGACTAAAAACCAAGATAAGTTCTTAGGGATCATCATTAATTCCCATCTGGAAAAAGTCTGTAATGAAAAAGCAAAATCCTTGGACAAAATGGGATAAATTAAATATTAAATAAATAAATAATTAATAGAAACAGTGCAGATTTAAAGAAAAAAATAAACCTCTTTTCTAAACAGTAAATGAGATTATTTAATAAAATATAGCTATATTTCAGAAAATTCTGATACCTGCTACAGAATTACAGATGCTGGGAAAAAAAACCCCAAACAAACAAAGAAACAAACAAACCCATGACTGGGTAATTTACATGCCAGTGGAAATTTATGTACTTGGGTACATTCTACAGAAAGTATAAAATGTAAATGCCCATATTCAGCTGGAATGTCTAAAAATGCTTAACTATTTATGAAAGCTTAAAAAAAATCTCGGAATGATGTTAAAGTGAAATTAGTGATGTGTTGTTTCTTCCATTTTATATAATTCTGTCTACTCAAGAATGCAACATTCTCCATTTTTCCCCACTTCAATTAGGTAAAAGCATGTTTAGTTTGGATGTTGGAAGAGTAAAGTTGCTACTCACAGTTGGAGGATAGATGAGGGTGAAGCTTTTTATCTGTGAAAATTTTCCACATGAACCAAAACAAAACAAAATAGCTATTTATAGATTTAGCATGCTATTTTTAGAAGCTTTAACAGAAGAACTGGATAAACTTTATAGATGGTAACAGACTTCCAGTTAGTAGAGCCTGGCCCTTGTAAAGAAGGGAAAGACTTCTAGTTAGCTTTATTTTAAAAACCTCATCACAGAGCTGTTTCCCAAAATGGAAAATATCCATGTTTTCATTTTGTAGGCTTGTAACTACTACACTGGAATGCTTACACATGTCTGTAGTTTTATTATTTTAACGCAGGAAACTGCAAACTAGATGACTACATGATATAGAATAAAATGAAAATATAAGGTCATAATTTCTACTCAGGGGCAAGTAAATGTTGGGGAAACTTGGGTTCACATTCTTTTTTCCATCTTCATATTAAATGCAGTGCAGTTATAATTGTCTTTAAGATAAAAGAAGGTAGTTTTAAGGAGTATGATTTCTTCCTGTAACAAACACAATTAATTGTGCCACCATTTCAATATGATCTACAAGGCAAGTATTCTTACAGATTGCTTTTAGTAAGTCAAAGATCTTCTCTTATAGAACTCGTACTACTTTAAGAATGACTTTCATTTTCTCTGTAGCACATTTCTTTTTGTAAGCCAGTTTTCTCAAATTTCTTCACAAATAATCAGGATATGTAATAGATTATGGATTTAATTGAATCTACTGGAATTACCATTTTATGTCTTATATGAAGTACATTAATCATTGCTTGCAAGTTGAAATTATATTTTTTATACACATGTATAAAAGTCCAAGTACCTATGTAGTACATAGTGTAGATAGAATAGCCAGTAGAAGTTGATGACCTCAAGAAATGATAGATTTAACAAATCTTTAAATTGGAAATCTAGTTGTTTGCCTTAGGTTTGCACTGCTTGGGAACTCAATGCAAGACTATGTTAAATAAATGTATTATTTCTGTTTTTCATTTAATCTGTGGGTTATGATATGACCAATCTGTTTTATATCCTCAATCAACAGATGATTGTATTTGGTAATAATTTATCAAGAATAAAAATCTGGTTTTGAAACTAATCACCTCATGTTAGGTCTGCCCTTTTTCAAAACCACCATCTGATATTCATTTTGTCTGCAAGACAAACATACTGATGAAAATGCATCTACCACAGGATACAGCGTGTGGAATGAAGCCATTCTACTCTTTATATATATTTAGAATATTTTGTTTTCTCCACAGATGGACTAAATTTTAGTATTAAAGAAAAAAATCAATTTTACATAGTACATAAACAATTTTGAACAAGTACATTTTGCATTTCTGATTAGTTTGTAGCAAAACATCCCTTGGAATTTGAGGGTCAATTTGGGCCATATAAGAGAGAAAAGATTTAAAAGGCTACTTTAACTGCTTTCTATGTTTGACATAAGAAAGCTATCTGGAAGCCAGAGTTCTGAGCAAGCCTTTGAATTTGGCCCACTGAGTTTAAGCACTGGAGTTTTCTTTTGAATATTCTCCATCTTCTCAGAAGTGGCTGTTCTTTGAAAAGAGATTGAGAGCACAGATGTGTTCATGCAGTAAATTACTTCTGTACCATGAAGCCCTTCTCTGCTTAGACATCTGGCCATTGACTAACCTGATGTATTCTTTTAGGCTGTAGCTGAGTCTTGCATCAGCTCGGATCTGATCAAAGCTTCCCATAATACTAAAGTATAGACTTGATCAAGCCAGCATGCAAACCACATGCATGGAGTACATGGAATATGGTGCACTTACACTATTATGCTTTGTATACAGTAGTTCTGTGACATTAATTTCTGTCCCAGGAGGTTTGAACTGAGAATAACAAGCTCATTTTAATTTGCAGTTGCCAGCTAGATTTAGACTTTTTGACCCTACTCAAAATTCTACTCAGATTTTTATAGTGCAACAAACATTAAATTTCAGAAGAGGCAATAACCCATTACAGAGTCATTAAATTATTTTTTTTATTTCTAATTTTTAAGAGCTGCACATACTGCACTGGACTTCTTCCAGTGTTCATTCTTCCCCAATGGCTTTATAAAAACAAATCCAAACAGTTTCCCAAGGAAGTTATAAATTGTTGTCAATTAGAAAATTAGAAATTCTATGGTGTCAAGTTTGCATGATAGAGTATTTTTATACTATCTTTTAGCAACAATTTATTAAATGTTGTGATTTGAGATCACAACCTGTTTTTACAATTCCAAGTAATGTATTCTGAAGTCCATATTTGACCCCAACCCCCGCTCCTGACTTTAACCAGAGGGCTTTCCACTCTCCTATAGCTCTCCCCCTTCCTCCACCCTAATTTCACTAGTGTGTTGGCCACCATGACAACAGGGATTTTTATCTGACAAAAAGTTAAAAATCTTTGGAAAACAAAGAGGCTAAAAAATGAAATACAGCTGTTTGCATGCAAATATAAACCAGAAGGCCTCAAATGCTTTCTACTGATTGGCTGGGTTACTTGAAATGTGGCTCATTGTTTCATAATAATCAGCAGTTATTTTTCCCTATTAAAATGTCCACTGGCAAAGCATTTGAAACAGCTTTTCCAATCCATTTGTGCAAGGAACCAGGAATATAGAGCATCCCTATAAATTTTATTGCCTTTATGCTAAGAGACCCACCAAACCAAAACCGCCTAGGTTGAAAATCCTTTTTATATATACATGCATATTAAAAATGGGTTTATATATTATTTTTCAATACTGAACAATACAGAGCTCTTTAGCAAACTAGCAGTTTTGGTTCCTCATGCTGCAGTGAGTAGGCGAATGTGTCATCTGCCATAACTTCTGTAGCTCACACATCTTTAGATGGTTTTAGATCTTATTTTATTGAGAAAGGAAGTGTTGTCCAGAATTCTGGAGTTAAAGAAAAGAAAAATGATTAAAGAAAAATGATTGGAGATCAACTTTCAGTTGGACACCAACTAGAGATAGGCAGAGATTTCCATCTCCTTCATGTATCACATCAAAGCAGGCTGAAGTCTTGTGTTGAAGTGTTCGTGCCCAGTATGGCGTTAATTTTTTTACTGGGTAACAGTGTGGCTGCGGGAGCAAGTGAACCTCACAACAAATCAATTTGATTTCAGATGAAAACATTATTTTGGGTTAACTGTCTGCATATATAGACCAAACAGGACAAACATGAGGTAAACATTGATTGGTTGCTTCTGCCCTAGTAACAAGTCTTCATTGGCCACCACCCAACCACATAACTATGTTGCTAGGTTGCATCTCCTGCCCCCCATCCTCAGTTTCTTCATTAACATAACACAACAGAGTCATCACCACCTTTTGTGAGCTGCTCAACTCCACCCAGCCATGGTTCTTGGAGAAGCTCATTGTATTTTGCTGCCCAATATAACAGTAGTTCACCTATATTTAATCATAATAAAATAAAATATTTAAGGGATTTTTTTTCTTGTTAATTTCAAATAATATAGTAGTATCAGTGTATCCAGGGAAATGGAATAAGGCTACTGTATAAAAAAGATAAATCACAATCAAAGGGAAGACAGACCCAATTATGACCCACTCTGCAGGCAGTGAGGTAAGAATCTACATCCACCTGCTCCCTCACCAAAAAAGATGTAGCTTGTAGTAAATATTCAACTTTCACACAGCTGAATTATAACAAAAATGTTTAGAAAATGTAGCTCATTTTGTATTTTCTTCTGAGGTATCGAGTGTGAGTGTAGACAAGGAAGCACGGGCCTCCTTCAATTCTCATTTCTTGGGTGTCCTCCAGACTAGAAAGAAGTGGACTATTGGTAGCTTGAGCAGTAGCATCTTTATCAGTATAAACAAATTGTTTTCTCTGAATTATAGATTTGCTTTTTTCCATAGTGGGTGTTTTGTTTGTTTGTTTGTTTGTTTGTTGAGAATGCACTTTAACTTTGAGATGGAAATCTAATTAATACTGACTCTTACAAATTCCAATATACTTCAATTTTTCCTTATTTTCCCCTTTCTTATAAAAGCAGCATAGAAGTCTCTTATTTTAGCAAGTGTGTTCCTACTCAGATGCGAAATAGAAGACTGAGGTGATAATTCTGAGAAAGAAGTAATTACTTAGATTCCTTTCAAAATCTAAATACTTTACAGCATGGAGAAGTCCACCTCTTCAGCTTGTCAGGAGTATGACAGTTGCTGACTGAACTGTTGAAAGAGATCATTGTCATGAGCCCGAGAGTCACTTAGTACTTAAGGACTTGAAAAATTATTTTCATTGTAATGTAATCTAATGATCTACTTCTTTCTGGAAGAATTAATAATTGAAATCCTAGTAACACCTCTTTAATGATACTTCTTGTATCTTGACATGGTGAACAACAGATTAGTGGATTAAACCAAGCACTTTAAAGATACGTAATATGCCATGCATTTTGGTGTATTTAATCTTCTAAATATTCTCAAAGCATCTTAGAGAAATAAATTTGATTTCCTTATGTGCCTTACTATACACATAGGATAGTAATATATGGAGAGAGGTGCATGTCTTCTTGAGAAAGTCCTATTTGCTATGCTGTCATTGAAATTTGCTAGGAGATTTTTTAATGTAGCTGAGAAGAGAAAAGCAGGGGACAAACAGACCTCTTAAAACCAGCCCTCAACACTACCTTTTTGGTTTCAGTATAACATTTTGTGGGGGCTGGGGGTGGGAGTGTGTTCCTGTTTCTCTCCTCCTTCTTTCATTGAGACCTGGTAAAGAAAGATGGGATATTGAGAGATGAAGAGAAAAGTTAAAACCTCTCATTACTTACAAAATTTTTCTACTAACTGAAAGAAAAAAATTCAGTTGAGAAAATGTTCTGCATAAAGGTCACAGTTTTCTTGCTATTGCCTACCAGCTTTTTATTTTGGATGTCATATTTGTATTGTGCTGTGATCATAGCATTAAGTTTAATGCAAGTGTATATGTGCATGCTTACATGAACAGGCATTATTCCAGATAAGTATTATTTGTACATAGAAATACTGATGTGGATAGCATGTACATTTCAGAAACCATTTTTTTGAAGAACATTAATTTCTTTTGTATTTGTCTGCATGAAGGCACTGAATTTCTAATTACATGCCACTTTGAAGTCCCTCAGATGAATTCTTAATTGCCTCTCAAGAATATCAGTGCTTTTCCTTTTCAATAGCCTCTGCCTATCATTGTGATGTCTCTTAGCATACAGTTTGGCTTCATATTCACTATAGTTTTGTTTGTTCAAGAATAGTATATGTATATTTATTTCATAAATATGGTACTCACTTTTTATATGCTAACTAAATTGCATAACTATAACTAACTAACTAACTATATGCTAACTAAATGTTAAATCTCTCTTAAGTTAGAGCAAAGTCCTGAGAAATTTTATATCTAAAATCATTTAATTTTAGTCATTCTTCTTTGAGGATGAGTTTTCCTAGGGCAGCAAGCCTGTATTCGTTTCTAGTTACCACAAGAATTTAAAATATATATTAAAAAAGAACATGCTTGTCATATCTTTGTATATACATATGCATGATTCTTGTTAATGAAGTACTGACTTCACATGCACTCTGCCTTAAAAAACTAAAAAATAAAACAAAAACATCAACAATGTGGAAAAGTTTGCTGTAGCCTCACTGCTTTTTATCTAGCTCTCTTAAGGAGATCCTTATAACCGTACATTTAGTGGCCAATTTCACATTTTGAAGTTTTCAAACATGGTTCGAGTTTCTGGAGGTCTCCTTAACTTTAGCCATCTATAAATTCAGTGTCTAGTCTAAGCTTCCTGTATTAATAAAGTGCACAGTGAGAGACATCTTGACTAAACTGTCCCAAGATTTACATCTAAAGTGAAGACAAATGTTCTCCTATGGAGCTTTTATCTGTCCCAGTTGAGTGGGAATTTGTTTTCTTAGACTAGATGCCCAAGTTTTTGCCTAAGGTTGTAGAAGAGAGAAATTCTACTGCATGTGATAAGTAACATAGGTTTAAGGCTTCCTCACTTTGAGGGAAACAGGTTTATGATTTTGGAGAATCTTGTGCACTCAAGTAATCCCACCAGCCGTAGTGGGGCTACTCATGCTTTTAAAACTAAACACAAGTCCATGCAAGATGGACCCAAAACAGTAAATGAAAACAGTAAGTTGACCTCTGTTTACTACAGAGTAGTGTGGAGCACTTTACCATGTACTCATTCAGCTCTTGAAATATAGTATCTGAGTATTAGGAGAAGCAAATAGGAATGTGGTGTTTTCCTTAGTATTGTTCCATGTGCATCTTGAAAGTAATGTGCAGAACGAGGAGATAGTGATCCTCAATTATAATTCTAGATCAGATTCTGAGTGCTCAAGGCTAAGCAATTTTATTACTGCTTTGCAGTTTAACCATCTGTCAATAGTTTGACCTGTGAATCAAACAAGCATGTATTCCTCAGAATAAGAATGGGTACGAGGATTGTTACCATAGTTCAACTGATGCATGTTAACTAGCTTAATTGAGATAACTGCCCTGTATGTCTGGACACTTTTTATTTCTTTAGGAAAGCTATAAAGCATCTCTGGTTCTGCCTTGCTTGGAGCCAAAAGAAATAGAGGTAGAACTGGGGCAGACTAGAAACTGTAATCTTGGCAGTGCACAGAAATTCATCTATTTGAGTACAAGCATACTATATAACTGTTGCTTCTAACATAATTTGAGGCAGATGCTCTCCGTCTGTCCTTCTCAAAACTCAGTTTATGGTTCCTTTCACTATTCCCAGCTGTAGGAGAGTCAAGAAAGAATCTGAAGACCTCAGCATTCCCCTTTTCTATAGAAATGTAGGTGAAAATCTCATTTACCTCTGGGAATCAGAGAATTTTTGCTATGTACTAACTGCAACTTGTGATAAACCGTATGTTTACTTTTAATATTAGATTTCTAAATTTGTAGTGTTCTGAATCCTAATATGCCTGTCCCTGCAGTTCTGCTGGGAGGGTGGGAAACAGATTGCATCTCAGATAAGTTGGCTCAGTAGGAAATATCCCTCCCTTTATCCTCAAAAAGAAATGTAGCTGTTCAGTACCAACATATTCTCAAAATTTAGATCAGAGTCCATGGTATTGTGCAGAGAAAGTGGGGCATCTGAAATGATATGATGCTTCAACGGCACGGGATAACATTTGAGTTTTCTAGCCAGAGCATGAAGGAGCTGAGCAACTGTTCCTTCTTTGGTCACTGCAATAGAAGAAAACAGTGAGGAAAAACTGGTAGAAAAGGATCAATGTGTTGAGAGAGAGGGAAAGTGGACATTTTAACAGTGAATTGAAAACAGGGTGAACCTATCTACTTTGACTTGATGGTCTTTTTGCATAATTATACTAGGATTCAGAAATTCCAGTGTGACTGCAAGGTCACTACTTAACTAGCAACTGGGATGGAAGTTGAGAATACCTTCAGTTATCATTAAAATTAGTTGGAATCGAGAGTTCTCAACATCTGGCATAATTGGACCCATCCTTAGCACCTTTATGAAAGGCCATTATATATAACTGCAGTTCTAATAGGTGTATATGAAGTTACATGGAAGTGTGTAACATTGAAGATATATTTTATGTCATACCTTAGAAGGGAATTAATCATTAGGCTTCTTTACATCATCAGTTACTTCATATGAATGTTTACCTTTTCAATTATCCCCTTTTAATGTATGCTTTGGCCATTATGGCATTAGCAGGCAAACATTCATACTGAGACAAAATCTAAAGAAAATATGACTTTATGCTGAACACCAGTAATGATTTCCTATGTGAGAAGGTGTTACAAGACTGACTTACAAGCAAGTTGGAAAGCATGACACATTGGCTGTGTGTCTCTTAACTAAACGAACAAGTGGGCAGATGAGGAAAGGATGTGTTTTTAGCTAAGAAACAATTGGCCAGAAAAGACAGCTGCTATGCCAAGCTGAATGAAAAGCCACTGGAGAAAAAGTTATGTGGCGGTTTCTTTTGAAGTGAGATTCTAGATCTTTGGAAGGAGCTTGTCCGTGCTAGACTGAAAATTCGTTTTAATTATTTGACTGCCAGAAGTTGAACTACAGCACACATTTACCTCAGGAACAGGGTGATATTCAGAAACAGATTCAGAATAAAGTACTCATATGCTGTTCATAATTATTTTGTATGGTGCTGTTACCACAAAATACTGTTTCTCCCCCTCTTCCTTTGAGGCATGGCTTCTAGCAAATCCTGCCTTTAGACTCACAGTGTTCTCATTTGCCACTGCAGGAACCACATATCAGCAGCTCTGTGTGACTGTAATATGAGGTTACTTGGTGACAGAAAAACAGGATCTCAGCCTTAGCCTAACGGGAGGTTGTCCAAAATGCCTGCCTGGTGCCTTCAGTTTAAGAATGTCAATACTTAAAAATTAGGTGTCCCAAGTATCACAAGAGCACAAGGTTGTGAGAGTTAAGCAATGGGGAGAATTAAATGTATTTTAAGGGAGAGTCAGAACAAAATAGCATAATTTGGGGGGGAAGGGAGGGAATTCTAGACCCTCTTTTCAGATAAGATGCATGTTTTAGAATTGCACAGTGAGTACTTCATCCAGCTGCAATCCAAACTGAGAATGTCTCTCCTGAGAGTAGGATACAGCTGTGCCCTTTGTTGTGTAATTGCTATTGACAAGCACAAGAAGTAGGAGATGTGGTTTGAATTTGCTCCAGCCCGAAGAGATTCATCCTCGGTCTTCCAGTGTGTTATAGGAGTCCCAGAGAATAACTGTATCAATAGAGCATCCCCCTTCACCCTTTCTGCTTGGAGTGGTGTGTTATGTTGCCAGGAATCTCAATAGAAACAAGTTAGCCTGTGTTGTTAAACTTATGGAAGAGAGGGAGCCAAGTCATTTCTTTCTTTATTTAATGGTTGTTTAATGCAAAATTCCAAATTGGGCTAAAGTAGAAAAAAAGAAAAAGAAATAACAATCAAAAATATTTTTCCAGATACTACAGTCTCAGAAGTGATTCACTAGCAGACCAGTATAACCGCTATGAAACAGCAAAAGGAAAACTACACTGGGCAAATATTTATTAGTGAGAACATGGGAAATAGTTCCATGTGAATAAGGCATCATCTCATTGTTTAGGCTGTGGTGCTTGCTGCAAAATGGATTAGAGCTGTTTTCAAAAAGTAGATTCTTGCTTGTGGAAAATTAGCTACTGGCAGCAGTGTCTAGCTCTATGGTAGAGTCCAAAGGCGATTGTCCCAATGGCTTCTAACTTCCTCTGGAGTGTGTAACGTGATTACCTTGCTGTGGGGCTGGCTAGACTACTCTTCCTCTGGGAGCAGTTTAACCTTTAATTTGGAGGTATTTGCACTGCTACATATCTGTGTACAAAGGTAATATATTGTGGTTTGTGCTTTGGATGTGCTTTGTCTATTTTCCACATACACTCTAAATTGAATCTGTGTTATGTGAAATTCACATATTGCCTTCAAAGACCACCTACCATCAGGATCTTGACATCATGTTTTTCTTGAGAATCAGTGAGGTAAGTTTACAGATCATGCTTTCCAGCCTTCACTATTCTTATAGATAGCAGTTTGCTAATCAGACAGAGCAATAACAGTTGAAAAGTTGTTCTTTTTAATATGAAAATGATCATGCTTTACATATGTTTTATCCATTATTTTATTTTACGTGTACACTTGAGACTTCTGTAAAGTTCTCAATCCTCCCTGGCCTTATTGACATTGCAATGATTTAAAGATCTTAAGGATTTTAATTCTCCTACTCCTTTCCCTCTCTGCTCTTAACATTTCTACCTTTAGAATTTATTTGCCTCAGAAAAAACTAATAAGTAGTAGCTATTTTTAATAACTCTTTGTTTTATTTCCACTGCATCTATTCTCTGCAGTATGAAGAACTTTTTTAGGATCAATACTGTGGTTTATACTTTGCTCTTCTACAGCTACTGGTATTAACTATCAAAATTCTCTAAAAACTAACATGTCGGGAAAACCGAATTCTTAACAATTCTACTATTTACTTAACATTGATGTAATTGTAATCAGAATACTGTAATGCACTTAATAGGAGAGCTGTAATGTGGTTTTAGTTGCATTTTCTTTCTGACTTTGTATTGATGCTATCCACAAAAACTTTTTTAAAAAATTGACTCCATATTATTTTGAGACCTTTCATATTTTTCAAAGCTTTATCTTTGTAAAAGGAGTCAAATTTATTTCATATATCCAAGTAATCTTTACAATTTAAGTGAACTTCTAATGTTTCATTAGTTATTTATCCTCATTCATTTATTGTTTAATGAGATGAAGTGAATTTCCAATTATAATACCTGTTTCATGGTCATGGTAGATCCCTTTTCATAAGACAAGGGAAATCTAAACAGAGGAATAAATGAAATCAAAATGTTGTACATAATGATAGGAATTTTTGAAATGTTTCATCTTGTTTAAGTGTACATATTCATATGGAGCTTTTTGTCTTGTAGATTCAGTTTGTTGTTTATATTACCGCTTCTAGAATTATTTCTAGAATAATATAGCCATGTAAGTGCTGAGGGACCTCTGGAGGTCACCTGGTCCATCTTGAAGTGGGTCAAAATTAGATCAGATTGTTCAGACCATGTCTGGTTGAGTTATCATATTGCCAGGGTGGAAATCCCACAGCCCATCTGGGCAGCCTATTCCAGTGTTTGATAACCCTAGCTGTGAAAGGGTTAATATTGTAGTTCAAAAATGTAGAATGCATTTTAAATTGTCTAAATAGCCTGACATATAAACAACTGGGAAAATTAGAATGCTAAGCTGATGACGTCTCTGCTGGAGCATCTACCTCCTTAGCAGTGAAACACTTGATTTCAGCAGCACTCCTCATGTTGCACGTATGTTGTGCATATGAGATGTTTGCAAGACTTGATATTACTGGGTAGATATGAGATAGTAAACACCACTTAAAAAAAATTTCTTATTGATTTTACGTAATGTATGGACCAGACCTGATTAAAGCAGAGGTATAACTGACTCCACAAACAGACTTATTTATGCAGAGGACTACAGTTGCCAAATAATATTTTGTGAGCTGAAGCATTTGTGTCTCATTGTTCATCTTGTATCATTGTGTATCATTGTATCATCTAGGAAATTTTCTGGAGCCTCAGTTAGAGAGAATGGATCTAATCCTGTTCTGTGCCATCCAGATTGTAATTGGTGGCAACGGGAAGTTAGCTATCATTGACAAGCCCTAATAAACCTAGAGATTAAGAATATCTTTCTCTTGCAATATAAAGGACTATTTAGTATTTGGATTGTATCTTTGGTATAATTCACAGCCATTTTCCTCTGCATTTTGTAATCTCATGGTCAGGTGTTGGGGTTTTTATTGTTTCTGAATTTGAATTAAAATCTCCTATGTGCAGCTGGACAGTTTCTTTGTTGTCATTCTTAAGGCTGTAGCAACCCTTGCATTAGGATATTGGGAATTCTGAATCTTTCATTTGCAACTGCTTATCATAGCTGCAGTTATCAGAATAAACCTTTTTCAGTCAATACCATTCTCACGTTCAGCTTAATTGAGGAAAGAGCTGGATACTTCAAATGAGATTTGTTCTCTGTTCATTTTAGGAGAATATTTTGTGGAAGGGAGTTTGGAATGTTAAAGTAACTCCCAGGGAGCTGGTTTAGTGGGCAGGTGATGCAGTCATGGGTATCACATACCTCTCCAATTTTTCATATGTATATTACCTCTATGCATATGGGGTCCAAGTGTGTGCTGTATGCATATATCTTCCAGAAACTCCAGGAAGCTGTGTTTTTATTGTTAATGTATATCAAAAAACATCACAGTCAGGCGGGGGGAAAAATAATGCATTTCATTAATTTATGGAATACTGTATAAGTATCCATTTACATTATAACTATGACAAAATAAATCTGAAATTACTCCTTTTTCCTGTAAAATTATTCTTTCTACTAAGAATGAACATTTTTACTTCAAAATGTAGACAACAGAATATGTTCATGACATCACGACAAAAAAAATGTTATTGTTTCCAAGTTAATGAAGGGCATCCATGTGATGAACGTCATTTAGTTCTACTTTTGTCCCAGATGTCTTGGGTAGAGAAATTAAATATAGATTTCCTATACAGTAATGCATGCTGTAATTGCCAAGTGTTTCCAGACACTCTGCGTGTGTGTGCTTTAAACCCATGTATGCATAGCAAGTCTTATGTACCGGGGATGATACAATTGTAAATCTAGCATCTTGCTTTGTAATATTAATTCTTGCAGCCTGACTGATAAATTTTAATAGGGGAATTTTGCCTATTCTCATGAAATATTTATTTTTTATACTTGTTACTTTCTCCATTTTCAAATTATTAAATACTCTCCTAACTTTTAAGCAGTATTTACTAATTAAGTAACTTGGAACCTGAAAAAATTAATAAGTTCGTGTCCTTGGACACAGTCTTCATATTGCTTGGGCAACAGGCAATCAGCCATTTTTGAACTGGCTGATGTTCTGCAGAGTAAGACAAAATCCCTGTGGGAAGGTTGAGGACGATCTGCCATAGAGATAACTGCTGCTCCCTTATGTGTGAGCAGTACCTCCCCAGGCAGGGAATAGTGTGAGTGTGCCAGGTGGGTCTCCTACCCTCCTACATACCATCTGGGGGAAACAGCAACTGTTTAGCTGGCATGTCCAGTCCTTTTATACTTTACACTATTAAGTGTTATGAGAAGACTTCCCCTTCTGTTTATGGACCCCATGAAGTTAAAGGGAAACTTTCAGGTGTCTTTGTCATGCATTGCAGGAGGCCTTATATGAAGAGTCAAAGCTGTGGTATTTCTACAACATAAGACAAAAATTTTCTGTGACTGTGTTTCTGCTGTAATCTTCCTCACAGAAAAGAGGGTACTGTATGAAAAACAACATGATGTGAGCAACTCCAGCATAAGGTTACTGAAGTAGTACTGTGGTCTTATAGCCATATATATGTTGGAAGGACCACTCTTAAGAAGGCTCAGTTAGAAAACAAAGATTACTTTGGACCTGAGAAAAACGTTCTAGGCTTCAAACGGAGCTTTAAGTGTCCATGATCCAAATTATGCAATTCAAGTGCCCATAACAATCAAGAAATAGGGTCATGGCTGCAGATCTTTTTATATTTTGAGTTCTCAAAATGGAATAGAGGAAGAGGTCTAGGTTTCAATGGATGGTTGCTCACCACCATTCTGTAAATGTAGTTGTTATCATATGGTGTATTACGCTATGAACCTAGGAACCATGGTATCTAAAGTCACAAGACAGTTTTGAAAAGGTAATTTGCATCAGTCAAATTAATTCCAATCAGAAAGTATTCTAAGGTATGCAGATTGTGTAAAGATATTTAATACAATTCTGTACCTGCTTTTCAGAGCAATAAAGCATTCTGAAACAAAGTATCATGCATTTAAAAGTTTGTGGGTTTTTTAAAAGCAGTAATTTATCAATAACAAGTATTTTTATTCAGGGAAATAACTAAGTGATAGCTGTCTACATATAGAGCAAGAACTAGGTAGCCAACTAAAACTGGCTTGGCATATATATATGTAGTGTAATTTCTGTTGTACTTTAATTAAACAATCATTAACCTAATGTTTCTTTAAATGTGATATGCAATTAATTTATTGCCATAAAGAATATAGATCATCTGTTTGTTGATACTCTTGATTATAGTGATGTTTCTAAAGAATATATCTAGACATACAGAAGGTATGCTTTTCTGGAGGTCTAGTAAAACTCTTCACTTGTGCCCTTTTTAAAAAAAAATGTTTCATCATAAATGTGGTGCATTTAAAGAAGTTCCCATGGATCATTTCAGCCTTAAAAACTTACTCATGCAAGACCCATATGAAATAGGTTTGTTTGTAACCTTCTATGCTCTTTGCCATATCATATAGGAGTAATTTGATTCTGAAATTACAGTTCACCTACTGCAGAACTGGTAAAAGGCATGGAAGTGCGTTTGTGACCTGCACAATTCTTTGTAGTAGAGTATAGTAGCAAGTTGGCTTTGGGGCAGTACAAAAGTTCTGTACAAATGTTTGATTGCTGCTTAACCCTGAACAGGGACATATAAAACCAGTAATAAATATGTATGCAGCCACCTAATATGCTTGGTTCCACAGTTTTTGACTGGGAAAGCATAAGTGAATAATTAGATAATTGCTGCCTTGATTGTCCCTAATAGGAAACATTTCAATTAGGCTAAAGTACACAGAGAGGAAGTAGGGTTTTTACAAAGGGAAACATTCCTTGTCATGCAACTGTCAGCTTTCGCCCACACCAAGAGTTGGAATTAAGTGGAACTATGCAAAGGAAAGAGAAAAGTGGGAGAGGGGAAGACTGGAGTAATTAGGCTTGTACTTAAACAGTGTCTTCTGCTAAAATTTCTTGATGGTTTGGTTTTTGATAACATAGTTCTTAAAAACCTCTTGGCTGCAACAAATTATGATGTATAACCCATGAAAGAGGTTAAGTTTCTGCTTTAAAAAAAAAAAGACACAGAGAGAGAAACCTTTTTTCATTCTGCATAATTTAACTTTCTTTTTTTCAGATTACCCTTACTTTCCAACAAATTAAAAAGTGAAGTGTTAGGTGAATATTTTTTCCTTGTGGAAAGTGCCTATGCACAACCCATAATACAGGAATTTCTCTGCAGGACTGCTTGTGTGTCTGTAATACCCAAGCTGGGATCACATGGGATCTGGGCCCAGTTTTCTCGTGAGTACTTC
Source organism: Piaya cayana (assembly GCA_013389865.1). Lineage (NCBI taxonomy): Eukaryota > Metazoa > Chordata > Aves > Cuculiformes > Coccyzidae > Piaya > Piaya cayana. Next base: position 27,677 of record WAAB01017796.1, read on the forward strand.
TACAGGCTTCAGCTATACCCGCTGCTGTTTGTGGCAGTGTAGCTCATGGGCATTTTGTCCATGTTAATGCCATCCTTGTGTTCATACCAACAATTAAGGAAAATGGTTCTTCCATGACTGGCCGCTATGTAAAAATAAAACTGAACAGATGTTCTGTTGTCATCTAATATTACCTTTTCCCTTGAGGCTGCATGGCTGCTGCTGCTGCTGGTCACATGCAGCAATTATATAGCTTGTAAGTCCATTACAGCTCCTATGGTCGCAGAAATGCAGCTAGGGACAGGGAGGACTGAGATGCATGAGTCAAGCAATATGCCGTGAGAAGCATGTTTATAGCATGCCAGTACTAGTTTTGTCTTGTGGAAAAGACTTTGCCTTGTTTTGCCTGCCTGGACAAGTAGCTGCCCAACAGCCATTTACCACCTAAGTAAACAACTATTTTCATCCAGCTAGAAACTGCTAGGTTATGAATGCCCGTTCTTTATTCTTAAATTGATTGTAAGCCACTGAGTCTCTCTATGACGTTACCATTAGTTTCAATAGTTTATATCCAGCTGTAATTGAAGCTTTCTAAGCTAAGCAGGACCATGCTGGTAGTGCTCTGATCAGTAACTTTGAGAAGGATTCATCTATGTTGTGAACAAAGCAGATCCTAGAGATGAATAATCAGTCAGCTCATGTGTGGCTTTTGGTGAGGGAGTTGTGAATACCACTGGAAAATGTTAATTTATCTGCTAAATATTGCATCAGCATCCTAACGAAGCATTAGGAGAGAATGAGCTACTCGTTTATTTGTCTTTTGGGAACAATACCTAATAGTGACACCAAATATTTGTATTTATTTAAGATACTGCAGGAATCTATGGCTGTGCAGGGTGTTCCCCTATTTTATGATAGAGGTTGGAGCATTTCAGTGATGAATGGAGGAATTTTACCTTTCTGAGGGAGGGTCTAGGTAACTTGGTATTTAGCTTGGAGTGTGAAAATCTGAAGTGTTGTCATGTTACTAGTAAAGATGCTAATAAATGCTCCTTTGATAGGAAGAGATGTATGTGTGGCAGTTTTCAAAACAGTAAACTTTTGCATGTCTACATTAAAAAAGGACAGTTTGTAGTAAGTTTATGCCTGCCAATCTGGAATTTGAATATTAGGACAGGAACAAGGAATGCTGAGTTTCATTAGGAACAAACTGCTGATTTCAGAGGGAGGTTTGCATGCATATAGCATGTTGCAGAGTCACGTAACAGACACAGTTTCTTTTTAAATATAATTTTATGTATGTTGAAGCTTAGTAAAAATAAATTTCTTTCTCATACACTAAAAATTAAATAAAGTTTGCATGTTTTCAGATGGTATAGCAAATAATTCCCTTGAGATCCTCATGAAATTGTTACAATTGCTGCTGAAGCCTGGTGTCAAGTTTATTTAGCCTAGAAATAGTTGGCCTGAGGTAAAGAACTGTTGGGGGGTTTCACATTTGCAGTTATAATTTAGTAATTTATGTTTGCATAATATATGACAAATTGACTAATGAGTGCCCTAAAGAGAAATGCCGGCCTAGTATTTTGTATGCAGAAATTTTATGGCAATATCAGGTGGACTGCCTACCATATAGGGCAGAAATAACTTTGCTGCTCCATTCTTAAATTTTATATTTTAGTTAGGTACAATCCTTCTTGGCCTTTTTTCCAGGAGCTGCTTTTAAATGGAGTTCTGCATTATGACAGAAGCTTGACATTCTGCCAGAAAAGTTAGCAATGAAGGCTTAAAATAAATACTGGGGATATTTCTCTTTCTCTCTCCCTTTCTCCTTTTCCTTTTCCCTTTCTTTTTTAAGGAAAGGCATATGTTCTTATCCTAACTTGTCCCAGTAGAGGGTCAATTACAACCAGTTGGTTGCAAGTCCAGTCCAAGAAAAATACTGAGTACAGAAACTCCAGCAACAGGTACCAAGGGCCTCTAGTACAGTCATTCTCAGTACATATGAAATGTGAACATAAAGCCTATGGGTATGATATTTTTAGGCCATAAGTTTCCCATGATGGTCCAAAATGAATCAATAAATTAAAGCAGACATTTTTGCGTAGTTAGGTATTTTCCTGGATGACTCTTTAAATGTCCACAATAGTATGAGATCTTTTATGTGAATCATGAGAATAGAACAATGTCTTATTTAGAAAAATACACCTTGCCAAATGTTAACATATAGGCATATATTCTGCAACTTGCGTTTGCAACGTCAACTAAACATTAAACTGTAGTGCTAAATGAAAACACAAATATGTATGCATAATAATAAACATGAGTAGGGGAAAAAAATATACACGCAGTCTTTTTTTGCCAATGGTAGTCCTCAAATCCTCACACACACTGTGTCTTAGGGCTGTCTTACAGCAGTGGAATGCAATTCTAGTGAAATAAGTTTCTCCTAAATTAACTAAGGTAAGCATTAGTATATTGAAAGTCAGAGTTCTACCAGATTGGCATGGGAGCTTTGGCTACTGCTGAGGTATAACAGTGTTGAGACTAAGGCCAATACTAGTATTTAGCAGTATCTTTGGGCAAGTATATTAAAAGACTATGCAAAAGACCAAGCAAAGTTTGAAACTGAAGATATATAATTTATTCCATAGACAAGCTAAGCCACAGAAGGAGAGGTAATTGTTACTTTTTTTTGTTGGAAGCTTTAGTTCAGCTGGCCTTTCTTCTGTACTTCAATATTTACAGAATGAAGAGGGAACATGTGGCTGCTAACAGTACTACTTACACTGCATATTGATTAGATTTAGACAGAGACAGCAGGAACACAAGTTTGAAATGGCCCTGTACCATTTTTGTCTCAACCCTTGTATGCATTTCCTTTCTGTGGCTTGTCACCTGTATGCTTTCAGTATGTATCTCCCAATCATTCTTAGCCTATGAGGTCCTAGATGCACATGATGGACCAGCAATCTAATCATTCTGTTTGTATAGGAGTAGAACTAAAATCTAAAACTCTTAGCACAAAATTAAGAGCAAAAGCTTTCCTGCCACAGAAAACAATCTCTGCAGGCTCTGTAACATGTTCCAGCAGATGGCAAGAACTCATCTGTTTCCACACTGACTAAAATTGGTTAAAATATTTTTAATGGAACAGATTTCTCTTTAAAAGATAAAAATGCAATTTTAATGAAATAAAAAAGTTTGTGGGATCTGCATATTTTGATATTTTCTCAATAATGATAGAAACAGGAGTCCAACAATTTCCTGAATTGATTTCAAAAATTTATTGTTTTGATATGATAAAAATGTTTGTGTCAATGCTTTTGTGTGGATTTGTTTATTACAATGTGTGTGTGTATTTTTCTATATAACATTTACATAAATATTTCAGCTTGTAACATTATACTTGGTATCAAAATATGTTTGAAGTTTTCAAAAATAATAAAACTGGCATGCTAGGATTTTTTTCTTTTAATCTTGGAAAACTATCTCAATATTGCCTGAAGGAAAAATTGGCATAGAAAGCAAAATCAGTTTAATGTACTGATATTTTTTTCTCTTGAAATTTTTATTCTGTGGAAATTGTAACAATGTTCCTCTTCTTATTTTGACTTTTCCCCTCTCTGAAGTATCAAGTTGCAACCTAATGAAAATTCTAGTTAGACTATCCCTGCTCTCAAACATTGCAGGAAATTTGCCCTGTCTTAAAATGTGATATCAAGTTGTTTCTGGTGATTCTATTTCCACGAGTCGGTAGCTCTGACTGACTACTTTTCCATGTTTTATATTGTGTATTAGACCAGTCCTACTGGGGAGCACACCTGTATGATTTACTGCCAGCTTTGTCAAATTAGGATGTTTGGCATTTGCTGATTTGTCACCTGAGGCTAGCAGAAGTTTGCAGATAATGGTATTTCATAGAATCACAGAATGGTTTGGGTTGGAAGGGACCTTAAAGATCATCTAGTTCCACCTACCCTGCCATTGTCAGGGATACCTTCCCACCAGACCAGGCTGCTCAAGGCCCCATACAACCTGACCGCAAACACTTCCACAGAAAGGGCAGCCACAGATTCTCTGGGCAACCTGTGCCAGTGCCTCACCACCATCATTGTGAAGAATTTCTTCCTAATGTCTAATCTAAATCTTCCCCCTTCCAATTTAAAGCCATACCTGTTACGTGCCCTTGTAACAAGTCCCTCCCCAGCTTTCTTGTAGACTCCTTCACGTACTGGAAGTTCACCCAATGGTCTCCTCAGAGCCTTCTCTTCTCTAGGCTGAACTATCCCAACTCTCTCAGCTTGTCCTCATATGGGAGGTGCTCCAGCCCTCTGATCATCTTCATGGCCATCCTCTGGACCCATTCCAACAGTTCCATCTTGTTTTTATGTTGGGAATTCCAGAGCTGGACACAATACTTCAGGTGGGGTCTCATAAGAGAGGATTAGAGGAGCAGAATCACCTCCCTCTCCCTGATGGCCATGCTTCTTTTGATGCAATCCCGGATATGGTTGGCCTTCTGGGCTGCTTTGCTACTCTCTTTGTTCATTCTTCTTTTCATGATGCTTCTATCTGAGCCCTCAGGGAAGAAAAGAAAAAAAATTCTTTAATGTGTGTTCGGCTAGCTTGCAATTCTACTACAAGTGGTAGAGACGTGCTTTTTGTTAGCTGCTGCTTTTATCCCAGCAAAGCTGACAGGTAATTAGGGATGCATAAAGGAGACGGAGGATGTTATAGGATGTCAATAATGAAACAAATACATAACAGTATGTTTACTTTGTTAAGGAAAATGATGAGATTTTTTGAATATGCTCTCTGTGCAAATATGTTATTTGAAAATATTCTTTTCTCATTTGATGCTTAAAAGAGGATTTTGATGGTTGCTTAACATATGTAGTGAGGAGTATGTTCTGAGTGCAAGGGACAAATACTTTCATGCAACTACGTCACCCTAAGGAAAAGAGGCCAAAAGGATGATTAAGGTGTCATGAACTGGAAGAGCAAAGGTCATGAGCTACAGAATGGAAACTGTCCTTCAGCGTGACTTGTGAACCTCTTACATGAACAAAGTACATGCATAAGCTGAGTGTGGAGATACTGAGGGAAAAGCACAAGGAATTCAGTATCTTTGCTGAAGAATTGCCTCCTAATTACCACTGTTAGCCAGGGAAGCTGTCTGAACTACAGGGATCATACCTCATGCTGGGGAGTCTGATAAAGTATTTTTCAATGGTGTTTTCTCACATAAACTAAAAGATGTTATAAGAGTATGGGAAAAGTTCCTTACACAGAAATGAAGACTCTGGCTATGAATATATTTTCTTTCTGTTAGTTCAACATCATGCTCCATCCTAACTGTTTAATGATCCATTTCCATTTGCTTCCATGAAAAACAGTGTTAAAACTAAAATTTCTTCTAAAAACAAGATTTTTCTTTTCCCACTCTTCCTTTTTGTGGGGACTCATTTGGTTGAAGAAGAAAGTAGTTGGCAACTTTTGGTTTGGTTTATTTGTTACTGGAATATAGGGTCTCAGTTGCAGTTTCTTTTCAAACTAGATGCTGTAGGTTGGACTCATACAGTGCAGGATATTAGTTCACATTATTAAAATATTAGTCTCAATGTATACTACCCAAGAAGAGAATGAAGTGTAAAAGAATTTGTGAGTCATCCAGCACTCCTTCCTGTTGAATCATTAAAATATTTCAGGCTTTGATTTGCATTGATTTGGCTTAATATAACTGCTGAGCATTTAGAACCCATGATACCATTGAAGGTGACCACAGAGCATGCCCTCAAGCAGCTTAAGAAGAGAATTGTTTCATCTGAGAGAAACATGTATTTGACAAATTAGATGCATCAACATGTAATGAAGCTTGCACATATATTGACTATGAATAAGATTTGTGGTTAAAGACCTAAGACAGATTAATAAAATCTGTCTTCACGTCGGAGTACTTCCAAAGCCCTCCTATCTAACTTTGGGCAAAACTCCATTTTCTGTAAGCGAATGGAATAATTCATTATTTCAAGATCTTTGATTGTTTGAGGCATTCTGATGAAGTTGTCCGACTTGTTGAAAAGCTGTAAGTATGTGAGAATATATCCTTTTCTTTGTTATTTAAATGGCTTCTTCAAAAAGATTAATGCTCACAATCTTTTCTTTCAAGACTAGGATAAAGTTACTAAGGTTTGGGTTTTTTTCATAAAATGCAGACTAACCTAAAAACTGAAAGGATCTTGTATCTTAAGGAAGTTACTCTAAGACAAAAATGGAAATAAGGAAAGTTATGGTCATATTATTGATAACAAAAAATCGTATAAAACCCAATAAACTTTATTCACAGAACCTATTGTTTTAAATCTCTGCCTTAGTGGACTTTGTTAAGCAAGCAGGCTGTCTGTCCTCATCTAACTGTTCTTATCTATCCATACAGAGTAGCATGCACTGCATCCTGTAAGTCCTAGGAAATTGTCTTTCCGTGTTCCATGTCTGCTTCCAGCACTTTGTCCTCTTCCAGTCACACCCGTGTGGGGAAGCTGGGACTGGCTGATTGGAGTGTCTGGTTGTGCTGCCTAAAGCTTTCTTTGTGTCTTTGACTGCCATTCTTGTGAGTCTAAAACTACCCTAAGTTTACACATGACATCATTTCTTAAATTCTGTTTCCTTGCCTCTGATCAGGACAACATAAAATTTTCTTGTAAACTGCAGGAAACAGGAAAGATTGTGTGTGTTTCAGTGCCTTGTAGAATTTAAGCTTCTTTTTTTCCCCATATAATAGTTTTGCATTAGTCAAGAGGAAGAGAAAAAAACAAACAAAAAACCCTAGGGATTGTACAGAAAGGATAATAGTGTATAAAAGGTAGGATTTATGCACCAGTGTTCATTTACAGATCATAGTTTTAGAATAAATAATTTCTGCTTGTGCAACAGAAGAATACAAAAAAATTTAATGGTGATTAAAAGATTGTATGACAATGAAATCATAGATGAACAATGTTACAGTGATTAAAATGCATGTGCATATTCCAGTAAACAGAATGTTTTCTTTGAAAATTCTTTTAGTGTAGACATTTTTGCAGATAGTGCTTAATGAAAAGGAGAAGCCTCTGGTATATAGAATGAAGAGATAAGTAGTATATCTGCTAACAAGAGGACAACATTGCAATTAATTTGAATACATCTTAGTGTTTGTCCAAGCTACTTTGTGAAACAATTTTGGATATCAAATTGACTGAAAGAAATAAAATAACTTATGAATTATTTGCAAACTATAAATAATTATTGACAACATGGAGTTGTAGAATCATAGGATTGTTGGTTTGGATCAGAAGGGACCTTAAAGATCATCTAAGTCCAATAACTCTACAATGGGCAGGGACACCATCCACTGGATCAGGTTACTCAAAGCCTCATCCAGCTTAGCCTTGAACATTGCCAGGGATGGAGTATCCATGTCTTCTCTTGGCGGCCTATTCCAGTGCCTCACCACCGGAAGAAATTCTTCCTAATATAAATCTCTCGTCTTTCAGCTTAAAACTATTATCCCACATCCTATCACTGTGCTCCCTGACAAAGAGCCACTGTCCAGCTTTCCTGTAGGCCCCCTTTAAGTACTGGAAGGCTGATATCAGGTCTTCCTGGAGCCTTCTCTTCTCTAGGCTAAGCAGGCCCAGCTCTCTCAGGCTATTCTGGTATAGGAGGTGCTCCAGCCCTCTGATCATCTTCGTGGCCCTCCTCTGTACTCACTGTAACAGACTCATGTATTGGATCTTTTTCTGAGGACTCCAGAATTGAATGCACTACTCCATCTGAGGTCCCACAAGAGCAGAGTAGAGGGGAAGAATCATCTCCCTTGACCTGGTAGCCATGCTTCTTTTGATGCAGCCCAGGATATGCCTGGCCTTCTCAGCTGCAAGAATACATTGCTGACTTTGTGTTGAACTTCTTATCTATCAGAACCTCCAAGTCCTTCCCTTTAGGGCTGCTCTCAGTCCCTTCTCTGCTCAGCTTATAACTGTGCTTGGGATTGCCCTGTCCCAGGTGCAGAACTTGGCCTTGTTGTATGTAATGAGTTTAGCATAGGCTCAACTCTCAAGTCTGTCAAGATCCCTGTGGATGGCATCCCTTCCCTCTGGCATGTCAACTTGCCACACAGCCTGTTGTCATCAGCAAACTTGCTGAGGGCACACTCAAACCCACTGTTCATGTCTCCAACAAAGTTGTTAGGCAACACTACTTCCAATACCAACCCCTGTGGAGTGCCAGTAGTCACCAGTCTCCCCTTGGGCATTGAGCCATTGACTACATCTCTGAGTGCAACCACCCAGCCAATTCCTTATCCACCGAGTGGTCCATCTGTCAAATCTGTGTCTCTCTGATTTAGAGACAAGAGTTTACACCTCAGTAAGCTGCCTATTGTGAACCTCAGACTCAGTGTCTCTTACATTATATGTCTGTAATGTACAATTCTGTGCAAAGCCCCGCAAATCTACAAACAGTACAGCTGTAAAAGCACACCTTTGTGTCTGAACAGCCAGCATTCACCAACTCACAGTTGGGGGATTTGTAGTAGCCTTTTATTAGACTATATTGATCCAATGTATCTCCAAAGTTACATAGGAGTGTAGTGTAGGCACACAAAAATATTTCCTCCTTACCAACTACTTTATTATTTATTTGTTAATTTAACTGCCCTAATTATCAAAGATTCATCATAGTTTGTAAACCTTGTTTCAGAGTTCTTCCTTAAGACTGGTTTTTAGGCACTGCCACAAGACTGTACAATGCCTGTGGAGAAAATCTCTGTAAACATTCAGAAAGGAAGAAAAAACCATAATGCAGGCTAGACTTGTTCACAGCAGTCTCTAATTTGATGGTTCTGGCTGCACACTCATATTCTAAATGTGTTGAACACACACTGTTGTTGATATGGGAGACTCTCCAAACAAATTGCCTATATAAACTCTACTTA